>PISX010009097.1:0-78670 GCA_004024625.1 Mellivora capensis
TGGTGGATGATCTTTTTAATGTGCTGTTGGATCCTGTTTGCTAGGATCTTGTTGAGAATCTTAGCATCCATATTCATCAGTGGTATTGGACTGAAATTCTCCTTTTTGGTGTGGTCTTTGCCTGGTTTGGGGATCAGGGTAATGCTGGCTTCATAAGAAAAGAGTCTGGAAGTTTTCCTTCTGCTTCAATTTTTTGAAAGAACTTCAGGAGAATAGGTGTTATTTCTTCTTTGAAAGTTTGGTAGAATTCCCCAGGGAATCCGTCAGGTCCTGGGCTCTTGTTTTTTGGGAGATTTTTGCTCACTGCTTCAATCTCGTTACTAGATATCGGTCTATTCAGGTTGTCAGTTTTTTCCTGGTTCAGTTTTGGGAGTTTATATTTTTCCAGGAATGCATCCATTTCATCTAGCTTGCTGAACTTATTTGCATATAACTGCAGATAATAACTTCTGATAATTGTTTCTACTTCTTTGGTGTTAGTAGTGATCTCTCCCTTTTCATTTATAATTTTATTAATTTGAGGTTTCTCTCTTTTCTTTTGGATTAATTTGGCCAATGGTTTATCAATCTTATTGATTTTTTAAAAAACAGCTTCTAGTGTCATTGATGTGTTCTACTGTATCCCTAGTTTCTATCTCATTGATCATTTCTCTAATCTTGATTATTTCCCTTCTTGTGTGTGAGGTTGGCTTAATTTGTTGTTGATTCTCCAGTTCTTTAAGATGTAGAGACAGCTGGTGTATTCTGGATTTTTCAATTTTTTTGAGGGAGGCTTGGATGGCTATGTATTTCCCCCTTAGGACCACCTTTGCTGTATGCCATAGGTTTTGGACCAAAGTGTCTTCATTCTCATTGGTTTCCATGAATTGTTTAAGTTCTTCTTTGATCTCCTGGTTGATCCAAGCATTCTTAAGCAAGGTGGTCTTTAGCTTCCAGGTGTTTGAGTTCCTTCCAAACTTTTCCTTGTGATTGAGCTCCAGTTTCAAAGCACTGTGATCTGAGAATATGCAGGGAATAATCTCCGTCTTTTGGTATCGGTTGAGTTCTGATTTATGACCCAGTATGTGGTCTATTCTGGAGAAGGTTCCATGTGCACTTGAGAAGAATGAGTATTCTGTTGTTTTAGGGTGGAATGTTCTGTATATATCTATGAGGTCCATCTGGTCCAATGTGTCATTCAATGCTCTTATTTCTTTATTGATTTTCTGCTTGGATGATCTGTCTATTACTGAGAGAGGTGTGTTGAGATCTCCTACTATCAATGTATTCATATCGATATGACTCTTTATCTTAATTAATAGTTTTCTTATGTAATTGGCTGCTCCCATATTTGGGGCATAAATATTTACAATTGTTAGATCTTCTTGGTGGATAGTCCCTTTAAGAATGATATAGTGTCCTTCTGTATCTCTGACTACAGTCTTTAGTTTAAAATCTAATTTATCTGATATGAGAATTGCTACCCCGGCCTTCTTTTGAGGCCCATTGATATGAAAGACGCTTCTCCATCCCTTCACTTTCAGTCTGGGTGTATCCTTAGGTTCAAAATGGGTCTCTTGTAGACAACATATGGATGGGTCCTGTCGTTTTATCCAATCTGCAACCCTGTGTCATTTTATGGGTGCATTTAGGCCATTCACATTGAGAGTGATTATTGATAGATATGTTTTAATTGACATCGTGTTACCTTTGAAGTCTTTCTTTCTGTAGATTGTCTCTATATTTCTGTTCAATGATATTCTTAGGATTTTTCCTCTTTTATAGAACCCCCCTTAATATTTCCTGCAGTGTTGGCTTGGTGGTCACGTACTCTTTTAAGCCTTGCCGGTTTTGGAAACTCTTTATCTCTCCATCCATTTTGAATGTTATTCTTGCTGGATAAAGTATTCTTGGCTACATGTTATTCTCATGTAGTGCCCTAAATATATCTTGCCAGCCCTTTCTGGCTTGCCAGATGTCTGTGGACAGGTCTGATGTTATTCTGATGGGCTTTGCTCTGTATGTAAGGAGCTTCTTTGTCCTAGCTGCCTTCAAGAGGGCCTGCCTAGAATTATAATTCTTCATTCTTGCTATTAGGTGTCTCAAGGTCTTTCGAGAATCTATAATCTTGGGGGAAGGCCCTTCTGCCTCTAATACACGAACACTGGTTCCATTCACGAGATTGGGAAAATTTTCATGGAGAACGTGTTCCACTATATCTTCTAGACTTCTTTCTTTCTCCTCCCCTTCAGGGATTCCAATAATTCTGACGTTGGAATGTTTCATGGCATCATTTATTTCCCTGATTCTGTTTCGTGGTTTCTAAGCTGTTTGTTCCAGGCTTCCTCCTGATCCTTTCTCTCTATCTGTTTTTCCTCCAGATCACTAATTCTGTCTTCCGTCTCAGTTACCCTAGCTTTTGGAGAATTTAGATTAGCGTGGAACTCATTGAGAGCATTGTGAACAACATCCCTGGTGGCTTTCAGTTCTGCCCTAATTAATTCTGTTTGGTCATCCATGGCTTTCTCCAACCTAGCTATTGCCTGGATAATTGTTAGCCTGAATTCCCTTTCCGACATATTGTCTATGTCGATAGCCATTAGCTCTGTTGCAGAGGGCCCATCCTCTGAATTTTTCTTCTGTTGGGCATTCTTCCTCCTAGTCATTTTGGTGAGAGATGGCTGAACGGATGTAGCCAGATGTATCGACCTTGGTGCAGTCAAGGTGCACCCTGGAATGCTTCAGAGCAATCAGGAGTGCCCACCCAAATGAAAGAAAAAAGAAAAGGAAAAGAAAAGAGAGAGAGAGAGAGAGAGACAGGAAAAAAAGGGAAGCTAAAAGAGAAGGCTCAGTCCAAATGGGCCCCAAGGTAAGACTTATGAAGTATACAAACAAAAACAGGCAAACAAAAAGACTGATAAAAGTATATCACAAGAGAAAAAAATTATATATATATAATTTTTTTCTATATATATATAATATACATATTATATATATATATATATATATATATATATATATATATATAAAAGCAAAGAAAAGAAAAGAACCTCGTCAAAAAGAACCCCAAGTATAAGATTTATATACTATCAGGACAAACATAAATTCACAGAAACACTGGCAGGAGAAAAAGATGGGAGAGTGGTTATGAATTCTCAGTGTGGGTGAGGAAGGTTATTTTGATTCTTCCTGTATGTATCTTGATATCTTTGTTAAAGGACTCAACTTTCCTAAGATAAAGGGGGATTAAAAATTGGTTTACCTATAGGGGTAGGTATTGATTGGGGAAAGGGGATTACCTTGAATTTTAACTCTATATGAATGTTAAAAAATAAAAATAAAAAAAGAATAAACTAAACTAAAAATAAAATTTTAAAAAATTTAAAAATAGAAAAGCAAAAGAAAAACACAGGTATATGTATCAAAAAGTTCAGGTTAAAAGGTTATTAAGGAATTTGATGTACTGGACATCTCACTGTGATGGTAAATAGGTTAAAAAATTATCTATATAAAAAAATGAACCAGAATAGTGGGAATGAATTAAAAATAAAAGTTGTATGTATGAAGTAGTGGTGGTTGTTCTCTTGTCGTCTTTTTTTTTCCCCCCCAGTTGGCTTTCTGGGGGAGGGGCCTGCCACGTGGGTTTTCAGGCAGTGTTCCCTAAGTTAAGACCTCCCGCCCCCCCCTCAAGGGGGTGGGCTCTGAGGAAACCGGTTTTTCAGGCTTTTGTTCTCTTGAGGTTTTTAATGTTTGTTTGTTTGTTTGTTGCTGTTGCTGTTGTTGTTGTTGTTTTCTCTCACCTTGACAGTTTTTGATGGTTTTTGGAGGTTTAGAGGAAAGGAAAGTGCACCTAGACCTCCCTCTCAGAGAGAAGCCTCAGTCTGTTCCCCTCTGGGTGCTGCAGAGCACAGAAGTTCCCCCTTGGCCTCTGGCAGAACACTTCAGAGTCATGGCCCCTGGGGATACAGGAACTCCTGCTTGTACCCAAAACCACAACAGCAGAGGCTGTCTGGGCAGCTCTGGACCACCAGAGAGGTTCCAAGCAGTGATCGCACACTGAGATTTCCCTGCTGGCCCGGGCTGGGAGTACCTGGTCTTTCTGGGTCTGAAAGCGCCAGGCTGGTGCCTACGTGCACCTCTCTCAGGAGAGGGTGTGGGGTGCGTGCGTCTCAGGCTCTGATAGCATGACATGGCGCTCGCATGTAAGAGTGCAAAAGGCTGTGTTTCTGCCTGCTGGTGAGGCTCCCAGCCTCTCACGGTACCCCACGCGTTCTCAGGCACGCTGGCAGCTCAGGGACCAAGACCTGGTTTCTCTGCCACACTCTCTCTGGCTCAGTGCCAGGGGTGGTTGTCCTGGGTCTGGGGACTTAAGCCCCTGTCCCTAACTGCCCTGATTCCCACAATATCCCCCCACAATCCTTTGCTTTTTTTGAGTGCTTTCAACCAGACTCCAAGTTAATGCTGGTCCCCAGACGCAGGGCACTCTCGTATTGGGGTATTACTTTCCAATGGGTCGTTTCTGGTGGCTCCCTACCCCCTTTTGTTTATCTTCCAATATTAGTCCAATGTTCCCACTCCACTTTACCTGCCCACTGGCGTCTTCTGCCCCTGTAGAGATCCAGACGTGTATAATTCTAATCTCAGGCTGATTTCATGGGTGATCGGAGTTCTTTGGTAGGTAATCAGCTCACTTTAGGGTACAGGTTGAAACGGCACCTCCTCCTACTTCCCCGCCATCTTGTCTCCAAGTTTGATAAGTTTTTATAGATTTCGAATACTAGCCCCTTATCTGATATGTCATTTGCAAATATCTTCTCCCATTCTGTCAGTTGTCTTTGGTTTTGTTGACTGTTTCCTTTTCTGTGCAAAAGATTTTTATCTTGATGAAGTCCCAATACTTCATTTTTGCCCTTGTTTCCCTTGCCATTGGCGATATTTCTAGAAAGAAGTTTTTATGGCTGAGGTCGAAGAGGTTGCTCTCTGTTCTTAGTGTTGAACCATTAGGTATGGAGGTGAATGAGTGCCAGATATCAATACATTTCTGCTCTGCCATTTGAGACTTGAACAGTGAACCAGGACTGTTATTTTTAAGTTTTGTGACACAATTTTTAAGTTTTTTCCCAAACCTTGATAAAGTTGGATTTTCACAAATATCTTCTGGAAGAGATTTAAGCAGAGGAGATTGCTTTTAGTTCTCTGTTTTTACAGAGAAAAGGGGAAAGAACAACCATGAGATGAGAGATGCATTAAGATTTTAGCTGCAACAAGAACTCTTAGCAACACAATGAACATGAGATTATAAATTCCCTGAAATTTTGAAAATCTTGCCAAGAGATTTTCACTTTCCACCAGAATTGAAATAGGCAGTTTGAGATAATTTTTATAAATTACAAGAGACAGGATGATACCAATAACATGTAGGTATACACAGGATTAATGTTTTGGCTCTCTTTTTATATGTGGTAAGAGATATTTTCTTAATATCACTGTTCCTTTACAGCTATTTTGGATCTTAGATACAGGATTCTTAAATATTGATGAAGTTTTAATATGATAATACCAGGGTGGCTTCCATTATCTTTTAAAAATATACTGCCTTTCTCAATCTAATTTAGAGATAGAAGGGCTGGAGAGTTGCTTTTTACATTCTATCAGTTCTGATATAGCTAAACGAGAGAAATGGTCAATAGTGTAAGTTAAATTGTCCAACATGAAGTAAACATACATATAGCAAGCCCCACACTGTGCCATTTGCTAATTCTAGACATAAGAGCGAGGAACCAAATAAACAGGACCCATGCCTTCATGGAGTTTGCTGTTTAATGTGGAGGAAATAGTAACCTTTTTTTTTTTTTAAGTTGGAAGAAAAGAAAATATATAGCATATATTTAGCATCTATGATAGAGAAATCTAGCCTAGGATGCAGTGGTGTGTATTTGGGGTCAGGAATGCCGAGATATGTAGATGAAATTGAGGAATGGTGCAGCCACATAACAGGTCCTTTTAAAAAGAACTAGAGTTCCTTTTAGTTCCTAGAGCTAGAGTTCCTTTAAAAAAATGAAGAGCTTATTTCCCAAGAACTTGAAGCACTGCTGGAAGTCAGATCTCAAGTCTCAGCCTTATTTAGAAAATATGTCAGCTGAAGAACCTGGGTTCACTCAAGTTCACATCTCCTTCCAGGGGATGTCCACTGTGATGAGAAGTCAGGAATATATATATCCAGCATCGCATGCCAACATGTTACAAACCTGAGGCCCATTCTAGTTCCAGATCTTCCCTCGGGGTGGGCTAAGGCCTGGCTGGACTGCATTGCAGCACAGTTTTTCCTTCTACCCAATCTCTCTTCCTTCTCTGCCCTTCTCCTGATGTTGATGCAAAGAACTCTGACTCAGAATCTGCTTTTTCTAGACAAAAGATATTGTTAGAGTATGATTGTATTTATGAAAGTATCCCAAGAATAGGCAAATGTGTCCTCCCAAATCTGAAGACAGAGGGACATTTTTATATGGAAGGAACTAGGGAAAAGGATGTGGTGATGAGTATTACTGGAAGTTAGTGAGGAAATTAAAGTACACTAAAGCATAAGATGTGTATGGGGAGATATTTTTGTCCATTAGATTTACAGACACTATCCTCAATGCCTAATTAATACTTAAAGATAAAGTCATAAGAAAATAGTAGGTTATCTTGTGGAACTCAAGGGCAACAATGCACCTGATTGCAGGATAGGACTGGAAAGATTAAAAAAAAAAAAAAAAACACAACAGAACAACAACAACAAACCAAACCAAACAACCAAACAAAAACCCAAAACACACCAGTACGCTCATTCTCTTTTCATTCTGCAGGTTGATTTTTTTTTCTCTGATTTTCTGTTTCACATGATTGAATATGTGTACCTCAGACTCCTCAATATACAAGTAATTATACACAAAGGTATTAACCATCTCTATCTCAGCCCCAACTCTAAACATAGAAATTTGAATTCTAGCCTTAAGATATATGAGCGAATTCATTTCTTATTTTAAGTCAACCCAATCTGTAATTACTTGTTATGGCAACCCAAGGTATATAATACACCTTGAAAGACGCAAATATCAAAAGTCAAGTAAGGAAAAATAGGATATCTGAGAATATCTTAAGAAGATTGAATCAATAATTCATAATCTTTCAAAAATAAAAGGAACCAGGTCCAAATGTTTTCATTTATGAATCCTACAAAATATTTTAAAGGAGAAATGATAGTAATTCTCTGCATTATCTTCCCAAAAATAGAAGCAGAAAGAACACTTTCTACCTCATTTTATGAGACCAGCATCACCCTAAAACCAAAACTGAGGGGGATTACAAGAAATAACATGAATGGTGACTACAGACCAATATTGCTCCTCAGCTTAAATGCAAGAAAAAACCTCAAAAGTGGACTCAAATAAGCCTGGACTTATTCAAATAAAAAAATGTCAGCTCTGCTTCCTTTAATAAGTGAATAGATAAATACATTATGGTATACACATACCATGGACTGTTACTCAGTGATTAAAATAAATGAACCATTAATCCTTACAAAGACAGGGGCGCCTGGGTGGCTCAGTGGGTTAAAGCCTCTGCCTTCGGCTCAGGTCATGATCTCAGGGTCCTGGGATCGAGCCCCTGCTGAGCAGAGAGCCCGCTTACCCCTCTCTCTCTCTGCCTGCCTCTCTGCCTACTTGTGATCTCTCTCTGTCAAATAAATTAAAAAAAAAATCCTTGCAAAGACATGGAGGAAGTTAAAATGTGTAATGATTAGTGAAAAAAGTCAGTTGGAAAAGCTACTATGCTGTAAGATTTTGACTATATGACATTATGAAAAACACAAAATTATGGATACAATAAAACGGTCAGTAATGTCAGGGATGGAGGAAGAAATGTGGGAGAATGAATAGGTGGAGCATAGGGGATTATTAGGTCAGTAAAACTTTTCTGTATGATACTGTCATGTTAGATGCATGACTTTATCATTTGTCAAAATTAATAGAACTGTCCAATGGAAACAATGAGCCATAATGTAAACTATGGACTTTAATAAAAACATTATCAATATTGGTTGCACATAAACACTGCACTCTAGTGAAGTTTGTGCCTCTTGAACAGCATACGTCCTTTTCTTTTCCATGTTCTGCTATCTCCAGGTGTTCCTTGACTTGTGGCAAAGCTCCAACCTCTGTCTCTATATTCACATGACCATCATGAGTCTGATTTGATGCATTCTTTGTTTCTTCAGACTTTATTTTGTTTCATGCCTTTTACTATGTCTCACAATTCTGTTGTGAAAGTGAGACATGATGTATTAGGTAATAGAAACCGAGAGAAGTAGGAAATTAGTGTGATGTTTTATGCTAATCTTACTAGGAATTGGGCTGATTTCACACTGCTGTAGCTGTAGGTATCACAGGCTACAGATTCTTAGGATCCTTCTTCTCATATTATCTGTTGGCTTTGTTTTTCCTTAATAACTCTCTTTAAAATTGATGCAAGGCATTACAGACACTTCACCTGCAATCCACTTTTATTACATGGCAGCACTGTTGATATGGTACTAAGGTTTGGGGAGGGGAAGTATTCTATAATTTTTTTTAAAGATTTTATTTATTGGAATGCCTGGGTAGCTCAGTTGCTTAAGCAGCTGCCTTTGGCTCAGGTCATGATGCCAGGTCCCTAGGGATCAAGTCCCACATCAGGCTCCTTGCTCGGTGGGGAGCCTGCTTCTCCCTCTGCCTACCACTCCCCCTGTTTGCACACACTCTCTCTGGGAAATAAATAAAATCTTTAAAAAAATTATTATTTAAGAGAGAGAGCACAAGCAGGGGGAGGGGCAGAGGGAGAAGGAGAAGCAGACTCTCCACTGAACAAAGGGCCAGACATGGGGCTTGATTCCAGGACCCTAGATTCATGATCTGAGCTGAAGGCAGATGATTAACTGCCTGAGTCACCCAGAAACATCTTATAATTTTAAGACTACATCTTGTTCTTTTGACCTTTGCACAGGTCAATTTGACTATATAACTTCTCCTCCACCTTACGTAAGACAAGAAGGTTAGAGGTGTTGGGAATGAAGGATGCCTCCACAAAGTGGGTTAAAACTATAGTGAAGTCTTTGCTCCTGGAGCATAGGTCTTTATTATGGCAAACACTCTGGGTGTATTTCATTGTGATTACTCCTCCCCTCCTCCTGACAGGTCTCCAAGGAGATCTTTCATAGAACCATACCTTGAGTAGCTAATGGAGTCATACGGGTAAGTTCTGTGAAAAAGGGGTCTTGACTGGGCCTTCAGGCATCTTTTGCTTTCATGCCAGTTCACACTCAGGTAAAATTAATTCATCAAAATTAACATTTGAGTCTTCCTACTTGTTTATGGCCCCAGTGACTTTTGCTCTAGATAAGCTGAACTTAGCTGTGATTTTTTTATGTTAGTCTATCTCTCCAGATTTTAATATAGTGGTTTGCCTATGACCCCTGACTTCCAATTCTCTGGTAGAGCCAAAAAATGTTGTTATATTTGTTTGTTCTGACTTTTTTTTGTTGTTGTGAGGACAGATTCAATAACTTCCAAGCTCTAACTATTGATGCTGAAACCAGAAGTCTCAGCCATTTTTTTACTTAAAAAGAAAAGTCATGAAGAGCACTGATGTAGTATAATCAAAATGGAATAAAGACAACTTGAGAAAATATGTGTTTGACTAGCATATGTCTTCCCTGTAACTTATATGAATATGGTCTAACAGTTAAGCGAAGCTGATAGAATTTTTATAAAAAGGGATGCTGTGGTCAAATACATTATGGAAATGTTGAATTTCATATCTTCCACTTTGTTTTATAATATGAATTTGAATTTTAAAGTATTTGGAAAAATAAACATTTCCCAAATTTATTTATCCTGAGAAATCTTGCCTTCCCAACACCAATTCCACCACCACCTCTCCGCCCCCCCCACCCCCGCCCCACCATGCCACAGAATAACATAATCTGGGAATTTCTCAACACTTCTAGTTATCACTTTTTCCCATCTGTTAATGACAGAACCAATAGTAATATTCACATACATAACTCATAAAATTATTGGTATTGCAACTGAGGACAAAAGTGTCAACTTAATATATCTTTAATGGGAAAAAACTAAAATATTATGATTATATCTCTTTTTTATTAATCTACAGAAATCTTCTAAAACCTACTAACACTTACTGTATTTACCTTTCCTAATATGACAGCCATACCGAGCACTTGATTATGATTAGTACAAAATGAAACATGCTTATATGCCAGTTTGCTCAAAGGAAATATCTCAGTAATTTTTATATTTTTTATATGTTGAAATTATAATAGTTTGTATATATTTAGGTGCCTGGGTGGCTCAGTGGGTTAAGCTGCTGCCTTTGGCTCAGGTCATGATCTCAGGGTCCTGGGATTGAGTCCCACATCGGGCTCTCTGCTCAGCAGGGAGCCTGCTTCCCTCTCCCTCTGCCTGCCTCTCTGCCTCCTTGTGATCTCTGTCAAATAAATAAATAAAATATTAAAAAAAAAATAATAATAGTTTGTATATGTTTAATCAACATATAAGTTAGTATCATCTCTTTTTCTTTACTTAAAATTGACCATTAGAAGATTTAAAATTACATATGTTGTTTGCAATATATCTCCTTTGGAAAGCACTGGTTTATACAAAGCCTGACTTTAATGTCATGAAGTGAGGAAATATAAAAGATTTCAGAATCAACAATCAAAGCAGTTGGTAAGCTATTTGAAATTGAGGTTTTATAAGTGGTCTATCCAATCAAATCTGTGTGATCATTAGAGGAAGTTCCCGAGGTGGATTTGGAAAAATGTTAGTTGGTGGTGAGACAGTCAATGAAAGAGAATATTAGATGGTATAACTATTTGAAATGTTAAGGCTTAAAAAATTATGACAGAAATTTTACATGGAGAGAAAATAGGCCAGTATTTCAGGATGGAGAGGACATCAGCAAATGACAGCAACAAATAGAAGGATGTGGGTTGTGTGTGCATATGTGTGTATGCATGTATGTATCTATCCATCTATCATCATCATCATCATCAGGTATCCATAGAGGGATAATGCCGGTGTCCTGAGGCTCAAGTGCCAAAGTTTTTTTATAGCGAAGAGGGAGAATGATACTTTGAAAGTGATACAAACCCAATCTTCTAGCTCTGAGGTATGGAAATGAAGAAATAAAAACAAGTGACATTTTGAGAAAGCAATAGGAAAAGTATCCTTGGGACAAGCCATACTTTAAGAAAAAATTATAGAGGGAGGGAGGGGAAAAAGTTACAAATTCTTGGAAGATATTAACAAAATTCTACCCAGAGGACATGATCACAGAATCTCAGTAGAAGGGTTTGAGATTGTAGGTAATTGGGTCAGAGTGGAAAATCTATAGGGTGATATGGGGATAAGCCACTGAATGACAGCATTTCGATTTCTCAAGGAGGAAATACTGCATAGTGTTTACAAGTTTAATTGGTAGGTTCAGATATATCTCATTTCAAATCATGATTGTTGTCCTCAGTTTTTATTACCAGATATGCAGCCTTGAGCAAGGTACTTGAACTCTCTAAATCTTGGTTTCCTCTTTAATAAAATGGAGATATTAAAAATATGTCTTTTTATGATTTTCATGAAGATTAAATAAGCTATTTTATAAAAAGCAGCACTTAGCAAAGTGTCTGGCACATTGCAAGGAAACAATAGTACTAGGACTATTATTACTGTCCCTTTAAACTCAAAAGAGTGAATTCTGAATTCTCTTATCCATTTTCAAACTTTGTCATTCCAGACTTTAAAAATGCATTGATTTTCCTTTTTTTTTTTTAAGGGAAGAATATTATGGAGAAAGTAACTTAGTCTCTCCATTGGCCCCCAGGAGGCCTATACTTAATATGAGTCTTTGTGCAACAGGAAAATTATTCATTCTGAATCTATCTCTTATCATCTTTTCCACAGTCTGCTTGACTTCATCTTCCTACTTCTTGAAAACTGTATAAAAGACTTGTGGCTCTTTCCTCATTATCATATACTTTTAGCTAAAAGTAAATTCAGAGTAATCTATATAACAAAAATGATTTAAGAGTTTTAGACAGGAACATCATCCATTGGTGACTCAATTATAAATCAGAAATTTAAAGAGAGAGTAATATATCTAATGTAACCAAAAGGTCCACTGTTTTAAACTGACAGGCATTTAAAATTGTTGATCAGTTTCATGTTTCTTCGTTAAAAGAAAAAAATCAATGACTCCCTATCAATTTTCCATAGTTTAAATTTGATACTACTGCACATGATTAATCTATCTAAATAGGTCACTTCTCTCCAGCTTATAATTGACTTTATTTGGCTTTAGAATATTACAATAAAACACCTCTAATTATAGCCTGGGTTTTTATTTGTTTTATAATTTAAATTCAATTTGGGGTTACTTGTTTCACACTATCATTAACATTAATAAGTTTATTTTGGTGAGTCATTTTATTTTTTTAAGAAGCCCTATTCCTTCCCCTCCACCCCAAGGATTTCAAAACTTTTTATTTTCTCTCTTTTATTCCCCTTAAAATCCTTACCACATTCTTAGTGCTGTAATTCTATTGTATTTTAATTATTGTATACCTACTGAAATATAAAGCAATGCCTTTTTTCAGTTTCAAATAGTGGATTTTCTAATTCCCAAATGCAACCTGTTTGAAAAAACAATTTTAGATCCAAAGTCATTCCTAAAATCACTGATATAAAGTGAAATGGTCCAAAACTACAAAAGTTCCATTCTTTTTTTTTTTTTTTAAAGATTTTATTTATTTATTTGACAGACAGAGATCACAAGTGGGCAGAGAGGCAGGCAGAGAGAGAGGAGGAAGCAGGCTCCCTGCTGAGCAGAGAGCCCGATGCGGGGCTCGATCCCAGGACGCTGGGATCATGACCCGAGCCGAAGGCAGTGGCTTTAACCCACTGAGCCACCCAGGCGCCCCCAAAAGTTCCATTCTAATATAATCTTTTCATTTCAACTTCAGATGGTACTCCTTTATTCAGAAGTATAGTGTTTTCTATAGCACTTTTAGCAAATTAATTAAAAAAAACTTAACAGATACAAGCTTGACAGGAAGATAGCCTAGGGTAAACATAGGCTCTAAGGGTGAAAATACTTTGGTTTTTGCTCTTTACCAGCTGGGTAATCTTGTACATAACTTACTTTGAGCCCAGATTTTTGTGCATGAGTTTGTCTTTTTGATCTACCAGATGAGGCAATGGATTATATTTCAAATAGTTCTTGTGAAAGAAAAAAAAGTCAAATATGAGGCATAATGGCTGGTAAGAAATAGGTGCCAAATACACTTGATTGTCAAGAGTACTAAATTATATTGATTATGTTTATCACATTTTTTGAACATCTACTATTAGCTGCTGAAAACAATCTGATTTGTTTCATCACTGTAATGGGTCAGAGAAATCTGTGCAATCATCTGGTCATTGAAAATCGTAAAACTTTATCCAGAATGGCTCAGGAATTGTTTGCCTAAACTCCAGCTGTGGATCTGGGAAGATAATTCTGGCATTTCTGATCATTTCTAAGCAACAGGTAGTTATAGTGGTTCTATCTGGGTCGGAGAGAAGACTTAGCTTTACTTCACAATGGTTAAGTCTCCCTCCTCTCTAGAAGATTTGCTTACCTTCCTGAATTATAAAGATAATGTCTTCCTCCAGGCAAATGTAAAGCAGCTTTGCCAGCAGCCTTTGCCAAAGCTCAGTACCCCTTAGCTGTGAAAGAGATACACTTTGAATGCTAAATCCACCTAGGGCACCTCTGAATCCCCTCCTGTTGTAAAGTGGAGGGCAGGGGAACAATGGAACTTTTGCTTCATGTTGTGCTGTAAAAAAATTATCTAACTCAACCTGGAGAGATAAATCTATACCCACATCCTGTCGTATAAACTGCATCTGTATTTACATCTCCATCTATAGTGAATTTATGAAAAATTCCAACTAAAAGGGCCCACATCAGGTGATACCAGTTTTATCGGAAAACTTTTGGTTTTATTTGTGTTGGACAAGTGTTTATTTCTTCTTTTGTTCATTCACATCAGATGTGCACACCCAGACCTTTAATTTCACTCACTGGTTTTATATAGCCTGAGGATTTCAGCAATCATTTCCTAATGCTAAGATATTCATAAATATTGAATAAAACATATACTCTCAAAAGCAGTAATTGGAATTTATATTTAAAGTGAATAAAATAAGCAAAGGATAGAGTACTATCAAAAGCTGCATGTTGATGAAAGCTATTTTACTTTCCTTCTTTTAGAAAATGTGTAAGTAGAACTCTTCTTATTAAAAGCAAGAAACACCTTAAGTTTCCTTCTTTTCTTTCTTGCTCTGAGTGATGCTAAACAAGCCTGTTAGCATCTTCCATCCCCATCATGCCGATCTAGAGAATTGCTTGTACTTCCCATCCCATAGATAATTATGTGGACCAGTGTGGGGAATGGATAAAAGTATTTGGTAAGCCATAAGGCATTAAAAAATATGGATGCTTACTTTTTTTGTTCTTTTAAGTCCAATTTATGGTTGCAGGGGTATACTTATAGGTATGCAGTAGTTCTAGGCAAGATTGAACTATGATTTCTGATAGTCAAAGGTCACTGCTCTAGAACAGAATGAAAGAATAGTCCAGAGAGGCCTGTCTTCCTGAGTGGGTCAGGTTTAATTTTTATATGTTGATTACAAAGTTCAAGGAATATCACTAACCATATATTTTAAGGACAACTTAGCAAAGAAAAAATACATATAAATCAGAAAGATGGGTAGTAATTTCTGCTGCAGAGGAATGTAGGAAGATAGAGAGTTTTTCTTTCTTTTTCTTTTTTTTTTTCTAAATCTGGAAGCTTGGTTCATAATTTCAAATATGTAAACCAAAAGCATAAAAAATCTCTGCTTGAATTCTTGTCACTGTCCCCAAATTTTAACTGTCAGGCTTATATTGAATTACATCTAGGGGTGCATGGAAATGGTCACTATAAGACAGATGGGAAACCAGAAAATGTCCAGATCTGATACAGTTTTAACAAGACATAAAATTATTTATTTTCTCAAATTAATGTCAATATTCTCTCTGGAAAGTGTAAGCCCAGGAGATATCTTATATCTTGTAATACATGTCCTTAGTGAAGTAGTCTGTGATGGAGAAGAAAGTCTAAAAATTAGATGTAATTCTTTTTTTTTTTACAGGATAAGTCATTTTTTAAAAAAATATATTATTTATTTGAGAGAGAGAGAGAGAGCACAAGCAGGGGGAGGAGCAGAAGGAGAGAGAGAAGCAGGCCCCTGGTTACACAAGGAGCTTGATGTGGAGCTCGATCCCAGGACCCCAAGATCATGACCTGAGCTGAAGGCAAACACTTAACCAACTGAGCCACCCCAGCACCTCTAGATAAAATTCAATGTAAGCCTGCCAGTTAAAATTTGGGGACAGTGACAAGAATTCAAGCAGAGATTTTTATGCTTTTGGTTTACATATTTGAAATTATGAATCAAGCTTACAGATTTAGAAACAAAAGAAAAAAAAGTTCTGTCCTCCTACCTTGACAAAATTTCTTCACAATGAGAATAATTTTAAATATATTTAAATATAGATGTCTTTTATTTGATTGAAAGTGGGCAAAATTAATTGAACTAAGTCGTTATTGTACATTTCTGAGTGTTCTGTTGATAAGTTGAGCAAAATATAATTTGAGTAAAAATATAAAAGCATACATGTTCAATTATTATATACTTATTCCATAGCATTTTTACTGTTTCAGTAAAGTCCTTAATATGTTGCTATAATTAATGTTTTTCACATAGTACTACTGGTTGTAGTGCAAAATTAGACCATCTTTTTTGACTTTTCAAATCTTTTTTCTTTTTTTATTAAACTCAATGTAGTGAAATTTATCAACTGGAATTTCCATAAAGCAACAAATTTATAAATAAACAGTGAATTTTATTACTCAATAATAAATTAAAATGTTATAATTGATAGCATAGAATGACTATCATTATTGTGGAACTTTTATAAAATATTTAAATTTATTATATAAACTGCTATCACAAATTCATTTCAATTTCACCAATTCTTAGAGCAGTATTTAGAACCTTACAATATTTTATTTTTCTCAAAATTTTAATGCTAGTATGTTAAAATAAAAAGTAAAAATAGGAGAATGATATTTTATATGTTCAAATATTTCTTTGAGTTCATACTATGATATATAATGATCAGAATATGGTGTCCATAGAAATTAGTTTCAGGATTATTTTGTTAGTCTTCCTCAAAGTTATGCAAATGTGTTTACTCATTGCTTTGATTTTCTTAAACTTAAATTGAAAATTTTTTTGTTTTGCGTATTTTACTCTTTTTTTTCTTATTTGAAAAGCCATTTTAAAAAAAGAGGGGCACCTGGGTCACTCAATCGGTTAAGTGTCAGACTTTTGGTTTTGGCTTAAACCATGACCTTAGGGTCCTGGAATTGAGACCTCATAGAGCTCCTTGCTAAATGAGGAGTCTGTGTGAGGATTCTTTCCCTCTCCTTCTGCTCCCCCCCACCACTGCTCATAGGTATATGCACACATGCTCTCTCTTTCTAAAATAAGTAAATCTTTAAAAAATATATTAAAAAATAAATATTTAAAAATAAATGCCATATTTTTCTATTTGTAAATCCCTTTAAAAGTGATATACTCAAATTTATGTTTGAAGATTTTTTTGTTAAGCATTTGCCAACCTTTTTAATAGTAAAAAGTTCTGTGGATAGGAAAAATTCAAAATTAATTTTACTTTTTCTGCTAACCATAATTTGTCTTTCTATGGAGAATCTTTGTTTTGTTGCATTTTTCTTGCCCATCTTATATTTTCTCTAAATCTAATCTAGTTGCTTTAAAGAAAACATTTAGTCAGCATTCTCATCACATTACATTTGAAATGTGTCCCATAAATATATTCCATCTTTAGAGATATACAGAAAATCTCATACATAAACTTTGAATTGTTCCAAAGGATGTCATCATCACTAGCACAGCAGAGGTTCTGTCTCCAGTAAAAAAATTTAAACTGTGCCCTTCATAACCAAAGAGTGTTTCTGGATTTGGGCCAAAATTTATCTTGCATACCTTTCTCCTTACCAATCATGTTATCATCATTACCGTATGTATGCCCTCAATAATCTTTTAGATTATTTAAAAGAGACTGAAATGTTTTTATTAATATAACTAAATAATGCTAAATAATTTCAAACAAAATATTGCAATTCTAGTGTCCATTGACCATGTAGTTCCCAATGTAAAGAACTGGTATCATGCTTTTCACATATTATGTCTAGACATACTTATATATACACAAAAACACACACAATTTTAAGAGTGAAATGCATTGTTTCATAATCCAAATTGTCTTTTGTCACCATGTGAAATTGGTGCTAATTCTTGTGTAAGTTTTTTTTGAAGATTTATTTATTCATTTTAGGGAGAGAAAGAGGTGTGCAAATGAGCAGGGGGAGGGACAGAGGGAGAGAGAGAGGCAGAGAAGCAGACTTTCTTCTGAGCTTGGAGCCCCATGTGGGGCTCCAGAACCCTGAGATCAGGACCTGAGCTGAAATCAAGGGTTGGATGCTTAACAGACTGAGCTACCCAAGCACCCTCTGTAATTTTTTAAAAATTTATTTTAGAGAGGGAAAGAGAGAGAAGGAGAGAGAAAGAAAGAGAGTGAGTGGTAAGGGGCAGAGCAAGAGGGAGAAAGAGAATCCCAAGCAGACTCCACACTGATGTCAGGACCCTATGCAGGGTCTATCCCTAGATCATGACCCCAAGATCAGGACCTGAGCCAAAATCAAGGGTGAGATGCTCAATTGACTGTGCCACCCAAGGGCCCCTCTTGTGTAATTTTATAACTATGAATTAGAACCTAACAATGTATGGGGCGCCTGGTGGCTCAGTTGTAGAGTGTCTGCCTTCGGCTCAGGTCATGATCCCAGGGTCCCGGGGTCCAGCCCCATATCAGACTCCCTGCTCCACAGGAAGCCTGCTTCTCCCTCTCCCACTCCCCCTGCTTGTGTTCCCTCTCTCACTGTGTGTGTCTCTCTCTCTCTGTCAAATAAATAAATAAAATATTTATATTTAGATAGATTAGATAAAATAGAAATATTATAAAATATTTAGAAAAAAAAAAGAACCTAACAATGTGGGTGCTCAGTCATTTTGGGGAATTAGACTCCACTTTAAATAATCAATTATATTCATTTATCTGCACTGACAAGTTAATCAGTTTGGTTTTGAACTAAAACCTTTTTCTATTCAAATCCTTACCACATTCCAAATCATTTCTTTCTTTCTTTTTTAAATTGGCAACATTTTTCTATTTATTTATTTATTTTTTATTAACATATAATATATTGTTTGTTTCAAGACTACAGATCTGTCATTCATCAGTCTTACACAATACACAGTGCTCACCACAACACATATCCAGCCCAATGTCCATCACCCAGCCAACCAATCCCTCCCACCCCTCTTCACTCCAGCAACCCTCAGTTTGTTTCCTCAGTTTGTTGGCTTATCTTCCTCTCTGGTTTCTTCTTGTTTCATTTTTCCTCTCTTCCCCTATGATCCTCTGCCTCATTTCTCAAATTCCACATATATCAGTAAGATTATATGGTTATTGTCTTTCTTTGATTGACTTATTTTGCTTAGCGTAATATCCTCTAGTTCCAGCCACATCATTGCAAATGGCAAGATTTCTTTTTTTTTAAAGATTTTATTTATCTATTTGATAGAGAGAGAGATCACAAGTAGGCAGAGAGACAGGCAGAGAGAGAGAGGGAAGCAGGCTCCCCGCCGAGCAGAGAGCCCGATGCGGGGCTCGGTCCCAGAACCCTGAGATCATGACCTGAGCCGAAGGCAGAGGCTTAACCCACTGAGCCACCCAGGTGCCCAAGATTTCATTTTTTTGATGGCTGCATAATATTTCATTGTGGGTAGCCACTCTGGAAAACAGTATGGAGGTTCCTCAAAACATTGAAAATTGAGCTACTCTATGACCCACAAATTGCATTACTGGGTATTTAACCCAAAGATACAAATGTTGTAATCCAAAGGGGCACAATGTCCACAATAGCCAAACTCTGGAAAGAGCCCAGATGTCCAAACCGTTTCTTTTGTGCACGAAGGGTCTGTGATTTGTGGGACCCTTGAAAGTAGAGGGTTTTTCCTCTACTCTAGTCACATACCATATTTTTAAAAAGATTTAAGAATAAATAAGGAAGAAATAGGAGAAAAGAAAGGAATACCTGTGGCACAGGACCTAAGTCTATGTATAAGGGGAAAACTGGAATATTAGGTTTTATAAGATAGCCTGGGGAGAAACATTAAATAAATAAACATATTTTACAAATAAAAATAATTGACACAACTCTCAACTAGAATATTCTGCAAGAGTAAAATAAGACCAAATGTCCCCCCAAATTCCTTATGAACATGTGGGATGCTGAGAAGTCCAAAATTAATTTAAGTTAATATTTATGTTAATTCAATAAAATGTCCAATACTGGATGAAGTTTACTTAGCAATATTCTTATAAATACGATTTTAAAAACCCAGTAATTTAGATGTAGTGAGGTCAAGTACAGAGTTCAGTTGAAGACAGTGAGCCCATAGCCCCTCATTAGGTGTATAATTAGTGTCCTTTGACAGTTTCATGGAAGTATTCTCTTTTGGCAAAGAAAATGAGCCTTGGTTTTAAAATCACTGCTTTTATATTTTTACGTAGAATCTTAGATAATGTATTTAATCTTTTAGTCCTCTATTCTTTTGTAAAATGGGGATTAATTTGCCTACAGTGAGGGGTCAGTGGTCATGATAGAATGAGGTAAAACACTTAATTTAGCCAATCTTTACTTAAGACACATGATCTCACATATATACTTTGCTAACCTGTGATTTGTGTCTCCATTGTACCACTTATCCTAGCATTCTATAGGATGCACTTCAGGATGAATCAACAATGTTCACAGTATAGATTTACACCAATAGACAACTCTGATGATTTCTTTAATTTTATTTTTAAACTTATAAAATAAAAAGCCTGTATATATTTAGGCTGAGAAAAATATAGTCCTGTGAGAAATCCTGAGAACTGGAGAAAAATCCAATCTTTATACTTTCTGTTAAGAAGTAAGAGATCTTCATTAAAAAAAAAAAAAAAAAAGAAGAAGAAGAAGAAAGAAAGAAAGAAAGAAATCTTGTGATTTGCAATGATGTGGATGGAACTAGAGGGTATTATGCTAAGCAAAATAAGTCAGTCAGGGAAAGACAATTATCATATGATCTCACTGATATGAGGAATTTGAGAAACAAGACAGAGAATCATAGTGGAAGGGAGGGAAAAATGAAGCAAGATGAAACCAGAGATGGAGACAAACCATAAGAAACTCAATCTCAGGAAACAAACTGAGGTTTGCTGGAGGGGATGAGGGTAGGAGGGATGGGGTAACTGAGTGGTGGACACTGGGGGGGTATGTGCTATGGCAAGTGCTGCGAACTGCCTAAGACTGATGACTCACAGACCTGTACCCCTGAAACAAATAATACATTACATGTTAATAAAATAAGTAAAAATAAAAATAAAGAAGTAAGAGATCTTCATGTAAATGATCTTTCCTCAGATTTAACTTCATCAAGGAAATAAATAGTGATGGGTATCTTCATCTTGGAGAACATAACCATAAGATAGAAAGATGTATAGTGTGAGATATGTATATCTAGATAGGTACAAAGATACATAGATAAATACATAGATACATAGATAGATACATAATCACATTGGTGAGAACTAATCAAATATTCAGGCACCCAGAGTATAAACTCTTCACAGAACCTCACTCTCTTGTAGGTAATCTTTTCTACTGTCACTTTCTTCAGTTTTTATTTCTTACTACAATGGCTGGGCTTAATATTGCAAATTTTTTTTAATGTTGAAAGACTATTTTTTTCCCCAGATAACATGGCAAGCTAATGGATTTTGAAAAAAAAAAGATAAGTATAAAATGTCAACAGTAGATAAATATTGTAAATACTCATAGAGACTGTCTCACCAGAGTTCTGATATACATCTGTTAATATCTCACTCTAAATATGAAAGGCTGTTTCTTTTAAGAAATCAGGTTGTATGTGAGTTCAGCTAACAATGTCACCTAGCAGTTTTGTGTTGCAATGCATAGAAACCAGTGTTTTCTCTTGCAATAGAAAAATGTGTATCTATATTATGAATAAGTTATATCTAGCTCTAGGCAGGATTAATATAACTGGAATGATTTCTACTCATTGAAATATGAAATTCCTTTCTTCAGAACAAATATAAATTAACTCAATCATTTAGTAGGAAAATACTGAATGTCTATGTTGTGCCAGTCACCAAATAAGCCCTGGGATGGCAAACTGAAGGAGACAGTCTCTATTGGTCTTATAACTGATTCTACCTGTTGCATAGGTATTATGATGATGTCCCTGAATGATTAATCCAATTATAAATTGCATGACCTATCAATGTCTAGGGGGAAAAAATGGGAGTACAGCCAACCAGAATATTATGAGAATGGATTCTTCTAAAAGATATCATGATCTTATAAAAAGCAGGAGTGATGGATGAAAATGTCCTCCTTATTTTGTCCTTACTTTCTGGAATTGTTGAGGCTTCCTTATATTTGTAATACTCTGAGACTTTGAAGAGAGCAGTTTTATACCCTCAGTGTTTTTTCTTTTCCTTTCCTTTGTTTCTGGCACAGTAATAAGGGATCCTGGAGAAGACAGCTTCTCTCTTCCCAGTCCAGAACGTACACTACAGAGAATAGCTCAAGAATTGGGATTTTTTGGGGCGCCTGGGTGGCTCAGTGGGTTAAAGCCTCTGCCTTCGGCTCAGGTCATGATCTCAGGGTCCTGGGATCAAGCCCCGAATCGGGTTCTCTGCTCAGCAGGGAGCCTGCTTCCTCCTCTCTCTCTGCCTGCTTCTCTGCGATCTCTGTCTGTCAAATAAATAAATAAAATCTTAAAAAAAAAAAAAGAATTGGGTTTTTTTGCCATGGACTGATTTGGATTTACTTTGTTACCCATTTGAAGACACTGCCTCGGTTGACCTCTCTGTTATAACAGACCTCACTATTTCCCTCCTCCTGACTCATCCCTGTTTGCTCTCAATCTATTTCAATTCTATTTTATCTAAAGTAACCTAAGGAATATGTTTAGGTTACTGCTAAAACTATTAGTCTATTTTGAGAGGCATACAAGATAAAATATTTGTTATCTTGTACAAATAAAAAAATTATAAATAGAAAAATATTTTATCTTATATAAGCAGAAAAACCTATGAAAAATTAATTTTTGAAGACTAACTCCATAGGGTCAGGAAAATCTTCACAAAAAGAGAACTTTGGGCTTTCAGTCAATATGTGTGTCTCAATAACTATGATTTTTATCTCAATAGGAATTGATTTTAAAATGAGTTTTGAGTTTTGATAGTTCTATATGATTTTGGCCAAGGTGGCCACAAAGAACTCTAAAGCTATCTTTCAAGCTAACAAGTTGGTTTACCATAGTTTCATGAATACAGGCAGAAGACACTGGGCTCCTGAGTCAGAGGTGAAGAGCAACTTATCATTCAAAGCAATATTAATAGTAGAAGATAATCATTTTCACATTAGTTCTCTGAAGCCCAGTTCCAACAGAACTGCCTTAAAGAAGAGGGCCTTGAGTTTAAGAGAACTGAATCTTCTATAACAAGTTGTAAGTATGTTTTGTTTTTTATTCTGAGGAAAAATATTGCCTTTATTATACTGGAATGTTTGCCCTTTACTCTGGAGAAAAATACTAATTTTGTTTTCTAAAAATGTTTGCTATATAAGCATAATTGAAAGATGGTCTGGAACAAAGGAGAATAAGTATGTCTTTTGCAAGATGTACAGAAATGCAAAAGAACAAATGGGGGCATCATTAGATCATAGAATATTAGAGTAAAACTACGTTATTTTATTTTTTTAAAGATTTTATTTATTTATTTGACAGACGAGATCACAAGTAGGCAGAGAGGCAGGCAGAGAGAGGGAAGCAGGCTCCCTGCCAAGCAGAGAACCCGATGCGGGGCTCGATCCCAGGACCCTGGGATCATGACCTGAGCCGAAGGCAGAGGCCTAACCCACTGAGACACCCAGGCATCCCAAGATTTTGTTTTTAATAATTTCTACACCCAATATGGGGCTCAAACACACAACCCTGAGATCAAGAGTCACATGCTCGACTGACAGAGCCAGCTAGGCTTCCTTAGGGTAAAGTCACTTTAAAAGTATTTTGACTATACCTAAAATAAGATTGCTACATGCATTATTCCTGTCAAATTATCGTAGTCTCCTCCTGAACTCTTCAAGGGAAGGTGACTCACTATTTTGTCAGACAGGTTATTGCATTTTTGGACAGTAAATCTTTATCTAAATCTGCTTTGCAAAGATTCAATCTCCCGTCTATAACAATACTTACATTTTAATTTTTCAGTTTTTTCTTACTTAAGTATAGTTGACAGACACACTGTGCTACATTAGTCTCAGGTATACAACATAGTGATTCAACAAGTTTATACATTATACAAAATTTGCATTTTATAACAGCTATACTATAGTTTTGGCTCATTAGAAGCTTGTAGTCATCTATATTCTTAAGTGTTTTTTTTTTTATTTGTTAAGATCCACTGCAGTTAAACAGCAACTTCTCCATTCTTTTTATATAAAGTTTCTTTTTTGAAGCCACATATAGAATTTGATATTAATCCTGTTTATTTCATCTCAGAAGGTCAATTTGATGATCACTACTCTAATCCTATGAAGAAAAATAGTGTCTTTCTACTTGGATTCATCAAGAGACCTTGCCAGCTACTATGAGAATTTCCACAAGTGTTCATGGAAGCCACACATAGAAATTTCCAGTTCATTTGATTGTCAAAGAAGATTCTTGGCTGCAAAAATGAAAATAAAAGTAAGGAGTCCTTTCTTGACTGTGGGTGTTATTTTAATTGATATAAATGAACACCTGACATGGAAAATATCTGCTTTCTTCTAAACTCTATTGGCAAATAATTGCATTTAAAATGTGTCACGGATATCAGCCATGTTCCATTTACACTTACAAGCACTTTTCTCATAGAAAAAAAATATCGTGCCCTTAACTAAAGTGCAATTTGAACAAGGCAACTTGTTCAAAGAGAATATTTATAATTTTCCTACCAGATTTACAGTTAAATTATTTCATTTCACAACTTTAGTTATATGTTTTTCAAAATATTTCACTGCTAATAGTTCACTTCATCTTTTAAATCTGAGTGAT
This sequence comes from Mellivora capensis, assembly GCA_004024625.1. Lineage (NCBI taxonomy): Eukaryota > Metazoa > Chordata > Mammalia > Carnivora > Mustelidae > Mellivora > Mellivora capensis. Next base: position 24,417 of record PISX010009097.1, read on the forward strand.
GACTTTTAAATCCTTATTAATTACTTGAAATTATTTTTTAATCCTCTCTTCCTACTTTGTTGGTTAGCAATTGGAAAGGGCAGTGAGATGAAACACAATTACTGGCGTTAATTTTCAAAATAGCTTTAGAATTCAGAATTTTTATTTTGGCATCTGCCATGCATGGTGACAGTGGTGATGATGAATCGCTCTAAATCCATACTGAGACATGAATCTACGCTATCTTCAGAAAGTCAATGACACTAACATACGTGTAGAGCGTTGTCATTCTTTAGTGTCTGACATGTCGGCTTGACTGGGCCACAGTGAGTCCCGATGATCAGCCACCCATTACTTGAGTGTTTCTGTGAAGGTGTTTTTGGATGAAATTCACAGTTGGATTGGTAAAGTGAGTAAAGCAGATTGTCCTCTCTAATGTGGGAAAGCCCCATTCAATCTGTTGAAGGCTTGAACAGAAGAAAAAGGCAGACCCTCTGATGAGATAGGGAAGACGTCTCCTGCTTGATTGCCTTCAAGTAGAATATTCGCTTTTTCCTAACTTCATTATCGAACTCAAATATTGGTTCTTCCTGGCTCTAGAGCCTGCTGGCCTTCAGATTGGAGCTACTGTTGGTTCTCCTGGGACTCCAACTTGCTAAGTCACCCTGCAGAGCTTGGAACTTATCTTCCTTCATAATTGTATAAGCCAATTGTTTATAATAAATCTCTGCTCTGGATAACCCTGATTAATACTGTGTCTTTTGTGAATTCCCAGATAGAATGTTATTGAATATTATCTATAAATATAATCTAGAATTTTATTTAAGGATCTGTCTGGTCTTGTTCTCCTTCTTAATGTAAATAGACTATAAAACAGTATTATAAAACTAATGGTATGTAAGTAGTATAGGATATGATATAAAGTATTATAGCATCAGTAGATTATAATAGATAATTTCTGTAAATCCCTCCAGTATGTTTAAGCATTTCCCAAAGGTGATTTTTTTTTTTCTTCCTGGGCACACAACAGATTACATTTCCTAGTCTCCTTTGGAATTACGCATTGCTGTGTGATGCAGTTCTGATCAAGGAATTGTGAATGGAAATAGCACGTGCCACTTTCAGGCCAGGCTCATAAAAACTTCCCACTTGAGCTCCTCTTTCCCTCTCTCTTTCCAGGAGACTAAGATGGAATCCACCATTAAGATGAGCATATGAGGAAGGGATAAACCTTCGATCAGACTACGTGCGTCAGTGTGCCCACGGAGCAGAAATACCCCTTATCCTCTACTGGTCACTGCCTTTTGCCCTATGCTCCTACTGAGCAGGAACATCTAATTTGGAGTGTTGCATGACTGCAGAATAAGCTTCAGCAGAGTCTGAACTAGAATATATGTTAAGTTTGCTGTTGTTGCTGCTGCCATAACCTACCACCACTAGTCTCCTGGCTAGGAGTAGATGGAAATTGGCCTTTTAGAGAAGAATTAGTAGAATCCATCAAGCAATATTACTTTACAAGGCTTGACATTCAGATTCCAATATAGGATAGAAAATGAAAAGGAAAAATAGTTGTTTTTCATTTACATATTTGCTGTTCAATATGTACAAAATTTTGTACTAAATACTGTATCTACTGGAAAACTCAATTACTGCCCTCAAGATACCACCCTCAAGAACAAGACCACACTTCATATACATTTCATTTATATAATTCAAGAAGCTGTTACCTATGGGAGTTAAGTTATTATTAGTAGTTTGGGACCATTGAGTGAGGACCTGTAGGGAGGAATGAATAGAAAACCTGCAATATGTGCTATAGTAGTTCAGAGAGAAAAGATTGCCTTTGAATGGTAGCTCAGGGAGAAGAGATTGACTTCGAATGGGCAGTAAAAGAAAGGACCAAAAAGAAGAAGAAAAGATTTGGTTGACTATGATAGATTGACTGATAGGTACATACATACATACATACATACATACATACATAGGTACACATATATACAGAGTCAGTTACATGGATGTAGCAAGGCCCGCACAACTAGACAGGTATAGAAGAATACTAGTTTGGATAGTAGTAAAGAAATACAAATAAGAGTAGACATAGTAACACTGAAACAACATCCTGATCAACCTCATAGGTTCATACAGATGAAGTAGATGAACAGTCACTAGAAACTGGGATGAACCTGTGCTTAGGGCTATTCAGATGCTCATTCTGTTTGCTAAGGATTTTAGCATTTATTATATAGGTAATAATAATAGGTATTATATGCGTAGTAGGTAATAGGTAATAGATATAGGAAGCCATTGAGATAATCCAGATATATAAAAAATTTGACATCATTGTTCCAAAATGTCTATTTTGAATTAAAAGTTTAGGGGAAAAAATGAAATTTTCTCCCTTGAATCTTCTGAAGTTGGTGGGGGGAGGGGCATTTCATTTTGACAAATCACCATCAAGGAGTATTCCCTAGACAAGTCTGAAATTCAGTGGCATAAAAATCTCAGAATCCAATGTTCAATTGCTTTCATAAAGAAGTAGAATAGGGCCCTAATCATTTCCAAACATTTAGAAGCACACTCTACTGACTATTTCTTTTTATACTTTCAGAACACCACAAAACAACTTTCGTTTAAAAGCGGCCTTGAGAAGAGCATTATGTTTCTTTTAACCTGTCAGATATATCTTTTTGTTTAGGTCACTGCTGGGAACTGTACTGCAGAAAACTGTTCATAACAGTGGCAAATTGATACGAGCAATGTTGTGTCTTTCCACACCTTGTTACATTTCTCCTGTATGAATTCATCCATCACAATGTCTAATCTCATTCAAAAACTACCAGCTTTTCTATCCCATAATAATTAGTGCTACTATGGCTATACTAGTTATGATATCATGAATAATAATGTTAATAATGACAGCTTAATTTTTTTTCCTAAGTATTTTCAAGTAAATGTTGTTTTACAAAGATACATTTCTGCCTGATTCCTGGGGGCAAAAATCAACAACCTATGAAAAATGGAGTGAAATACTGCTGGAATGTGAACTGGAACCACACTGAATTCATGTACAGTGGCTATCATTGCTGTGGTAGAGAATGTCTATCACTGACAGGTGAGAGGAGAGAAGAAGTTTTGAGGTTTCTGATTATAGTAAAAAAAAAAAAAATGCTCTCCCTGTCTCTCCAAATCTTTCATAAAAGGAATTAAGGTACTACAGAAATAGTCTTACTTTCAAACTGAGTTATGAGAACAAACCCAAAACGACGTTGTAATGGTATCAAGCAAAAGCGAACTCTAGGAGAGAAGTGGGAAGTCTCAGACAGGTTTAAAAGTTCAAGCCCAAGCCCACTTACAAAGTGAGCAGGCACTTTAAAAAAATACTCACAATTTTTGTGAACAGGATTTCTGTGCCACTGTCAAAAGAAAAAATAAAAAAGAAAGAAAGAAAATCAAGCAGGCTCCTCTTCGGAAAGATACGTAGTGGTCTATTGATAGGAACTTTGACGGGGGAGCAGTTTCAACTGTGTTCCACTTGCCATTCTTAAAGGAGAGTTTGTACAACACGGCCCATTAAGAATGGCATAAGAAGAGTATTTACCTTCAGTTAATAAAATGTTGGGTTATTTGGCTCCTAGAAAATTGGGAAGCTCAGACTATATGCAAAGTAAAAGATTCGGATGGATTGTAGGAAGTAGTAGCAAAGATTCAATAGATGGCACTCTTGCCCCTGCTTTGAGCTCATTCCTCAAGCTGCCTCAGATTTCTAGACCTTCAGCTTGGTATGCTGGGTACTCTTCCCACCTCTTCAGCCTGTACCTCCAATCACTCAACTATATTTAACTTAGTGATTCAGCCACAGAACACTAACAACTTATGAAAATCTTAATATGTCATTCTCTCTTAAGTCCTAAGTCCTTTTTAAAATATGTTCTCTCTGACTGGGAATGCCCTCCTTTCTCTGTCTAACCATTTCTCATCACTTTGAGCAGCACTTCTACTGCTGAGCCACCTTCTAGAACACCCCCCACATCATTGAGTGTCTTGCCCAGGCTTTTTCTTGCTCTTCCCATAATATTATGGATATATCAGAAGTCTCACCTGTAAATATTATACATGGAATTAATTGTGTTTTTCTCTTCCATGAGAAGATGAGCTTCTGAAGGAGGGACCATTGTCTTTCTAATATCTGCCACATAATCAACACTATAAACAAATATCTGTTGAATGAATGAATCTAAGTATCAGCATCTTTTCCAACCTCATTTAAATATTAATCACACCAAAGAGAAAAAGAGATCTTGTTGGTTTCTCTACCTGTCCAATCCTGGCTCCATTGTGTTTGCTTGTTTACCCTTAAGGTCTGTTTGGTTTTATGTTTTCTTTACTTTTCATCTGCTATATTGTTACCATTTTAATTTGAAATTCTTGATAAGTTTGATTATGTATTTAGTTTGTTAGGAATTTGTTTCTTAATCATTTTTTCAAAGATTTTATTTATCTATTTATTTATTTATTATTAATTATTATTATCTATTTATTTATTGAGAGAGAGAGAGAGTGTGTGCACAAGAGCATAAGGTAGGTGGGCAGAGAGTGGAGAGTGGGAGAGAACCTCAAGCAGACTCCACACTGAGTGCAGAGTCCAATGTGGTGCTCGATCTTGTGAACCTGAGATCATGATCTGAGCCAAAACCAAGAGTCAAATGCGTAACCACCTGACCCACTCAGGTGGCCCTTAATTGTTCTTTTAAATTAATTTTTACTATTAAGGTCGAAACAGAAAAGATTATATTTATATATGATATTAAGTTTTATAGGCTGTAAAGCTTAACTTTTAGAACCAAATGCATGCTTTATGGAATTCAATTCATTCAATTCGACAAAGATGTACTGAATAATTATGGTGGGGTTCAGGGAGGATGCCTCAAAATATTCCAGTTTGCATATTGATTATTTTTAATTAAAGTTACTTAAGAAACAGCCAGAGCAAGGACACTCTGATCCTTGTTTGTCCTCCTGAAGGCTGGAAATAAATCTCCCATGTGAATGGTGCCTTCCTATATCACCAGAGACAGAGAATTTAGTGCTGAGAAGGCCTTATAGACAAACTTCACTATTTCTTCACTGATTGACTACCCCAAGCCCAAACTTCTTTGTTGTCAATCATCACAAATTCGTTTGTCTAAAAGATTTAAAAGCTGTTTTCGTCACTTTGAGTCTCCTATTTCTATGAGCTCCCATACATACAAAATTAAAATTTAATTTTTCTCCTATTAACCTGTCTTGTGTCAGTTTTGTTATTAGATCATCCAAAGAACCTAGAAGAGAAGTACGGAAAAGTTTTCCTCCTCTACAATTATTATGAGTGAAACTCTTTGTTAAGTAATTAGGAAAAAGCTTAACTACGATAGACTCAGGCTTTGTCCTCATAGCAATGACAGTTTTACAGAAAACGTTCTTTAACCTCACACTTCAGGAAGTCTAGTTTCTCAGCTCAAAGAATGGGGACCACAAAGCTGATCTTACTGGGAAAAATAAATAGGATGCTGTGTATGAAATCTCCCAGCATAATCCATGACAAGTTCAAGGCGTTTAATGAATGATTGTTTCTCTGATTTCAACTAAAGATAATATAAGGTAACAGGATCGTCCTTTGTGGAGTTGTGCCAAAATGCTCTTGGTTCTTCAGTGATGCGTCATATTAAATATATACGTGAATCAATTATAATTTAAGTGAAAGTACTCTGAGCAAGTGATCCAAAGACTGGTTGCAAAATCTAATTTCATTATTTAATTTCTGGTAATTTTAGATAGCTCAGCTGTCTTCTCTATTATCATTCAAGTTTTTCACACTAACATCTGCCTAAAAGTCAGATAATTGTTTTTAAGCAGTGACGTTTAAGTGCGAGACTTGAGTAAATTGTATGATTATGCCAGGGACTCTTGAATAACTTTGATAAAACTGCTTCCTCATCTTAGATTTTCTTGTCTGTAGAGCAGGGATAAAATGATTTGCCTAACAGTGTAGATAAAAGAAATATGCATGATATATGCATAGTGTTTTCACATCCACAATACTCAAGAATATTATGTCCTCTTATTATTACTACTCTTATCCAATATTGTCTTCATGGGAATAAGTATGAATTTATTCTGAAAAATCTAAAGTGAAATATATATATATATATATATATATATATATATATATATATATATATAAGACAAACATGGAAACACAAGGAGCTCCTTGGACCCTATCTCAAGGAAAATTGGTGAAAATTTATATGTATATCCAAGAGATGAATAGATGTACTGGAGATACAGTTTAATTTGTTGACTGGCGAGTTTGTCAGACAGAAATGGGAAAAAGAACAGATGGGAAGAACCCTCGTGGGGTCAGAACAAATCTCAAACAGGGTCCTTGGGAAAAATCACAAATTTGATTGGATTAGCCTGTGAAGCAATTTATGGCCCAGGATACTGTGGGAAACAATGCAGCCACACTCCAACAATTAGTAGATTTTAACAACTGAAAATGCCCAAACCACCATAACCCCAGGGTGACTGTGAGCAATTCCCAAATAATGTGACGGTCAATGAGCAACGTCAGAGGTGTCACACCGAGTTTGGAGAGTTGAGTGGAGGGTAGACTGCACTAAATGCTTAATGAGCAAATACTATTAATAAGTACTTGGAAGGAGAACCAGAGTTGCTGAAACATAGTTTTCTAAAATGCCCAGTTTCCAGTAATCAAATAGGTCAAAGAAGAAATCAAAAGGGAAGTTAGAAAACAGTTTGAAATGACTGGAAATGAAAACATGGCTTACCAAATTTGTGAGATGCCGCTAAGGCAGTGCTTGGAGAGAAATTTATGTTCAACACCTATATTAAGGAAGAAAGATCTCAGCCTAACCATCCACCTTAAAGGGAAAAAAAGAGTCAACTAAAATGAATGAATCAGATATAAGGAAATAATAAAGATTGGAGCATAAATTAATGAAATTAAAATTATAAAAACAAGAAAGAAAACAAATGAAACCAAAAGCTGGTTCTTTGAAGAGTTCAGTACAACTGAAAAAGCTTTAGTGAAAAAAGCCAAGAGAGAAGAGAGAGGACTCAAATGACCAGAATCAGAAATGAAAAAAAGGACCTACTACTTTGCAGAAATAAATCAAAATGAATCAAAAACTCTCCAAAAAGGAAAGCCCAGGCTCCAAGGGCTTCACCAAACTTCTGAAAAACAATTAATGTCATTTCTTCTCATTTCACACACATATATAATATTTAATATATTTATATAATATGATATATATATTTAAGATTTTATTTATTTATTTGACACAGAGAGAGAGAGGGAGAGAGAGAACAATAGGGCAAGACGCAGAGGGACAGGGAGAAGCAGGCTCTCCGCTGAGCAGGGAGCTCATGACCTGAACCAAAGGCAGACGCCTAACCGAATGAGTCACCTAGGTACCCACCAAGCAATATATTTTTAGAAGTTATACACCATAACCAAATGGGATCCCAGGATTGAAAGTTTTGTCTAATATCAGAAAATGAATTAATAGTACCTTATTAACAGAAAGCACACACACATACACAAACACATACAAACATCATCTCAGAAGATAGGGAAAAAATTGTAAAAATCCATACAATTTCTTGATAAAAACACTCACTAAAATATGTATACAAAGGAACTTCAATTTGATAAAGGGCATCTCTGAAAAACCCACAATTCCCATCATACGTTATGATGAAAAACTGGATGGTTTCCCTCTGAGATCAGAAGAAAGATAAGAGGATTCCCTGTTGCCAATTCTATTCTTCCTTGTACTGGAGGCTTATGCAGGGCAGTTAGGCAAGAAAAAGAAATAGAAGGCATCCAGAGTAGAAAGAATATTACTATGCTTGAATATAGGGCCTCTAAAGAGGTGATTAAGTGTAAGTGAGGCCTTTGGGGTGAGCCCTAATTCAATCTGACTATTGTCCTGAGAAGAAATCATTTGGACACACAGGCAGGCAGACACTGGAGCCTCATTTAGAATTATCACCGGGATATAAACAACCAGAAAACTCCCCCTGTCCCCTCAGCTTATAAACTGAGATGGTCTTGATAAAATCAGAGTGAAATCACAGAGTGGGGAACAGGAAGGTTTTTTGTAAAATAATCATTTCTCTCTCTCTCTTTTTTTCTTAGTTATCAAATATGATTGGCAGACCTTGCTTTGAATAGGGCATTGTGCGATATGAATTCAGCAGCTGCTCAGAATTGATTTCATCTCTATTTTTCCAGAGGAGTGCAGTTCTTTTTGAAAAAGAAGGTTGCTTTTTATTTTGCTCTCTCTTTATTATGATTGCTGTCTGCCCCTGTTCCTTTTTTAAAGTAAGAGTGTAGCTGTCCAAAGCTTTGGAGCCAAATGCTCTCTTGTTTCTTCCTTTGCTGTTCCCATTCTGTAAGCTGCAGTGGAGCTTCTTATAAAAGGAAAGAGCAAGGGGAAGCAGATGCAGTGTTATCCTGTGCCTCCCATGCTTAAATAGCTGTTTTATGTTCCTTTGAAAACAAATATCACTTTATACATCATTTCTCAGAAGCACAGATGAATCCTCACTTTTCCCCTTTTCCTAGACAGTCAATGTCCGGGTTGGACCTAATCCTTAAAGATGATATTTATGTAGCTGAACATGTACATTTACCTCTTTGAAAAGCTTCAGGCAAATGTGTCCTGACCTATTTGGGTTTTAGCATCTCTTGAGGAAATGAACAAATAGAGTAAATGAGTGATATACTAATTTCTAAACTAACCTCCAAGAACCAAAGAGCCTCTGTGAATTCCGTAGTAATTTTAATGATTTGTATAGGGCATTCATTACAACATTTACATACAAATTAAAATATATACGTGACACATCTATAGATCTAGGCTATTTATAGACTTGCATATGCTCGCTGAATTCACAGTATTCTCCAAACAATTCTGTCCCTCTTAATCCCCCACTTCTTGGGAACCACTCCTCTGGCCATTTGATAATAGATTACTAGGATGTATTCAATGTCATCTAATGGATCTTTTTCTCCCTGCCATTTTGGATTGATATATCTAAGTGGTTTCTGCTGTGCTGAGTTCCTGGCACTTCTATTTGCCTAGAGTATAAAGAATGTGTGGAATTTTGACTGATGCCTTTTACTTCTCCTGTGGTTCACACAGTGTATGAGAGCACAGAAGGACAGCTACTTCTTGGTGTCAAATACAAGTTGAGCCTTATATATATATATATTAGTGTTGGCTTCCCCATGATGCCAAGTCCCATCCGATTAGGGTTATCAGATTAAGCCAACAAAAAGAGAGGACATCAGCTTAAATTTGAATTTCATGATAAGTAAAAAATACCTTTTTTTTTTTTGTATGGGTGTGTGTCATGCAATATTTGAGATAGACTTGTATCTGGTTTGAGATTCCGTGTTAGAGCTGGAAACAAGGATTGCTGAGAACTTGGGGACATAAGTCACACTCTGGAAAAAGAGATAATTCCAATACCAAGTAATTCTCAAAACATCATGTTCAAAGACCAGAGACAGGTTCAACATCAGAGGTGTGTGTGTGTGTGTGTGTAATCATTTTAATGTGCTGTTGAATTTGGTTTGCTAGTAGTCTTTTATTTTTGAGTATAGTTGACACATAATATTACATTAGTTTCAGGTGTACAACATAGTGATCTTTATGCCTTATGCTCTGCTCATCACAAATGCAGTTACACCGGTTGTGTTCTATTCTTTAGCAGCATGTCACTAGTACCAGTCCACAATCAAGGTGAGGGATTACGTAAGGGCATGACTTCAAGGAGATGGAGATGATTGGGAATTATCTTAGAGGCTGCCAACCACCAGGTACTGCCCATTAGCTTTCCAAAATGTTTGAATTCTTTTATGTTCTAGCCAACAACGTATGAGGGCTTTAGTTGCTCTGCATATTTGCCCATATATGTCTTTGCTAATACTTGGTATCATTTTTAAAAATTTTTAGCCATTATAATAAGTATGAAATGTCATCTTGTGGTTTTATTTCCATTTCTATAATGACTAGTGTTTTTCTGTACTTAAGGGCAATTGGTATCTCTTGCCTTAGGAATTTCTCTCTCTCTCTCCTTTGTTTTTTCTAATAGGGTATCTATTTTTTTACATTGATTTCTTAGAGTATTAGAGTACTTATATATTCTGAAACAAGTCCTTTGTCAGAATACATGCCATGATTAATTTCTCTTCAGCTATGGCTTGCCTTTTCATATTCTTAATGTGGGGTTTTTTTGGATGAATAAAATATTTATTTTGATAAAATTTATTTTAAAATATCTTTTATTATTAGTTTAGTGACTCTTGTATCTTCAGAATAGTTTAGTATTCTTGTATCTTAAGTACTATTTGCAAACCCAAATTTGCAAAGTCCCCTTTATTTTATTCTAGAAGCTTCGCAGTTTTAGCTTTTATGTATACATATCATCTTCTTCGTATAAATTTCTGTAGATGATATGAGTAGTGGATCAAATTTTATTTTATGAATAAACTTATTCAGTTGATTCAGCACTATTTGTTGAGAGATTTTCTTTTCCTTTTGTACCTTTGTCCAAAGTCATTTCTCTTTATAAGTAGGGTTTTATTTCTGGACTCTCTATTTTGTTCCACAGATCTTTATCTGTATACTTAGGCCAATACTACACTCTTCTAATGACTGAAATTTGTTATCAGGTACCTAGAATCCTCAACTTTGATTTTCTCTTTAAAAATTGTATTGACTATTTTGGGTCCTTTGATTTTTCAGTACAGATTTTAGAATCAACTTGACAATTTCTACCAGAAAAACAAACAAAAACAAACAAACAAACCAAAAACCCTGAGATATTGATTAAGATTGTATTGTTTCTGTTTATCAGGTTAGTAATGAATAATGTCTGGAAAATATTGAATCCTCCAGTTCATAAACATGATAAATCTCTCTGTTTACTGAGGTTTTCTTTAATTCCTATCAGCATTATTTTATAATTTCCAATACGCTGATCTTACACAATTTTTTGTTAGAAGTTTAATTTTATATGTCATTTTGATTTTAGAAATCCTATTTTTTAATTGTTCATTGATAGTTTGTAAGTACACAATAGAACTTCGTATATTGAATGAATTAGGATACTTTGTTGGATTTCCTTAAGTTCTAATAATTCTTCAGGGTATTTTTTTTTTGTATTGTTTAGTTTTGTTTTCAACTGCACAATTATGTCAATAGAAAATAAGATAACTTTGCTTCTTCTTTTCTAAACTTTTGATTATCTTTTGCCTTATTGAACTGGGTAGGACACACTGTATAATGTTGAATAAAAAATGCTCAGAGCTGTCATGCTTGCTTTGCTCTAAATCTTAATAGGAAATTGTTAATATTTTGTCATTAACTGAAGTCTTTTTTGTAGATGCCCTTTATCAAGTAGTGGATATTCCCTTTCATTTTTATTTCATCAAGACTTTTTTTATCATTAACATTATATTTTGACAAATGTTTTTTCTGTGGCTATTGACATGATTATATGGATAGTTTTATTCTGTTAATGTGGTTAATTTCATTAGCTGATTTTCAAATGTTAAACAAACATTGCATTCTTGAGATAAACTCTGCATGTTTATGATTATTAATTTTTTGCTTGTTATGGGATTTAATTTACCAATGTTGTATTATAAATTTTTGTGGTTTTGTTTCTGAAGGATATTGATTTCTAATATCCCCTCTTTGTACAGTTGCCTTATAAGATATACTTTTAGGATTATATTATCTGAGTTATTCTGTCCTAATAAAATGAGTTTTGAAGGGTAGTTTCTTATTTATTTCCTGAAAATATTTGTCTAAGACTGATATTATTTATCATAATAAGGGATAGAATTCACTAGTGAAATCATGTATACCTATAATTTTCTTTAAGGGAGTGTTTCCAATTATAAATTCAAGTTCTTCAGCAAATATGAGATACTTAGCTTTTCTATGTTCTACTGTTTAATTTTTAATACATTTTGTTTTTAGAAATTTACCAATTTTATATAACTTTTTGAATTTATTGGCATAAACTATTAATGCTATTTGTTATTATCTTTGTGGCATCTACAGGACTTCTAAGGATACACTTTTTTACTACTGTTATTTTTAGAGCACAACTAAAGAGCTAAATAAACCTAACCTAGGAGCACCTAAGTGCCTCAGTCAGTTAAGCATCCAACCCTTGATTTCAGGTCAGGTCATGATCTCAGCATCCTGAGATCAAGCTCCATCTCAAGCTCCACAATCAGCATGGAGTCTGCTTGTCCTTGAACCTCTCCCTCTGACCCTCACCCTGCTCATGCTCTCTCTGCCTCCCTTACTCTCTCTGTTTAAAATACATAAATAAATCTTGAAAAAAAAATCAAAAACCTAACCTCAGTTCAAATACTGATTTTATTGATTGTTGAATGCTTTAGATAAAACACTGAGGCTTAGGAGCCTCATCTGTAAAATGAGATAATAATGCCTCGATATTAAGGTAATTAAAAATTTTAAATGAAATATATATGAAACTATATCTTAATGTCCTGTTTGCCTTTATGAACCTCTATTGGTTTTATCCTCCATGGTGGATAGATTCTAAAATGACCTTCAATTTTTGACTCATCCTGGTATTTCCACCTGGAATAATCCTGAGTATGGGCAAGATTTGTGTCAATTCAGTAGAAAATGGCAGGTGTGATAGGTGCCACTTCTATGATTAGGCTATATAAAATTGTGACTCCTGTCTTCCCAGTGGTATCTTTCTTTCACTGGAATAAGCTGCTATATTGTGAGTTTCCTTATGGAGAGACCTGTATGGCAATGAACTGTGCACAGACCCTTCCAATAACCAATAAGAAATGGAACCCTCAGTCTTCTAGCCTGTGAGAAACTGAATTCTTCCAACAGCCACATCATCTTGGAAGTGGATCCTTTCCCACCAAAGCTTTGAGGAGACACTGCAACCACACCTTGGCATCAGCTTTCAGATGAGACCCTGAGCCAAAGGACCAAGAAGAACCTTGTCCAGACCCCTTACCTAGCAGGTGGATTTGTTACTCCAAATGAGTAACTTAAGAATGTCGAGTTCATGGGTCAACTGATATGTCAAAAGGTATGTCAGAATTTTGTTCTTCTATTTAAAAAGAAAATTGTTAGCAAGTGAGGAGCAGTGGCATGAAGGAAAGGATAACAGGCTGTCACTGGGAGTTGGTATTTTGTGGTAGTAAGAGCAAAGTCTTTTGGAAGCTTGCACTCCAGTGATTCACAAAGCTGATGTATTTTAATTTCAGAAAAAGCCAAAAATGGCATTAGGGAATTATGATGGCCAGAGGAGGTCAGAACTTTGTCAGTTCTTACACCTTGAGCAGTGAGAAATTTAAGAAATGAGAGAAATTTAAGTCTCAAAATTAAACTTGATATAAGCATATGGGTAATTAGCGCTCAGCTTGAGGGCAAGTAAAGAGAGAAAAGGTGGCAATTAAAATCAGCCTTATGGTAACTTATTAATGAGTTCTTTATGACAAGGGATTTAAAATCATTTTCTTTGGATTCCATGACAATATTACCTATACCTAGAACTACCATTCACTGAGTTCCAGTCCTGGGCCAGCTCTTTACACATTTCCCTAATCCTCACAAGTGTTTGAGGTAGATCTTTATGTTCCTGTGTTTTTTTTTTTTAATTGTATTTATTTATTTGACAGAGAGAGAGAGAGAGAGAGCACAAGCAGGGAGAGTGGTAGGCAGAGGGAGAGGGAAAAACAGTCTCCCTAGTGAGCAAGGAGCCCAATGTGAGATTTGATCCCAGGACCCTGAGATCATGACCTGAGCCGAAGGCAGACTCTTAATAAACTGAGTCACCCAGGTGCCCCATTTTATATTCTTGTTTTTAATGTGAGAAAACTGAGACTCAAAAAGGTTAATGATTTGCCAAATGCTACAGAGTGGCTATGGGGCACACTCACTCCAAGCATCTCCTTGCTACAGAAACTAAAACTCGAATGAATTTTAGTTTGCACAGAACTTCAGTAGATATCAACCTATTCACCTTGACTATATCTAATCTTTGGAAACACATATGTTTCCAGTCTTTGCAAATATTAATGTTTGAGCTGTTAAAGCTTTTCTACCATGACAACTATCATTCCATATCTTTCTGAATGGACTCATTGAGACAAAGCAAACAATTTACATGTCATGGTTCTGGTCTATTCCTGATATACTGGTTGTTTCCAAGAAGATTTATGAAAAAATAAGGGAAACATCACTGAGTCACAATCAAGAATGTTTCCCTGATTAGAATATTGATGTACTAAAGACTGCACTGATTATGTTTCCTCTTTTATAGAGGGGTTTACTAACATTTTCTCTGATGCTTAAGTGCTGATGCACCTGTTAAAAGAAGCTTAAAATACTCTGATTCTATTCAAAGTAATCTATTCTTATTTTTTAACTTCCTTTGCATGTAAGCAACTTAAGATTTTAATGATTTAAAACAAGTCATCCAGAAGATTTATAGTTTTCCACTTTATATTTAAGCCTGTGATACATTTTGAATTGGATTTGCATTAAGTGTGAAGTTTAGATAAAGGCTTCTTTCTTTCTTTTGTCAATGGAAATCCAATTCATTCAGCATTTATTGAAAAAGCTATTCCAGGGGTGCCTGGGTGGCTCAGTCAGTTAAGTGGCTGGCTGTCTTCAGCTCAGGTCATGATCTCAGGGTCCTGGGATCGAGCCCCACATCTGGCTACTTGCTTAGTGGGGAGTCTGCTTCTCCCTTTCCCTCTGCCTGCTGCTCTCCAGGCTTGTGCTCACTCTCTCTCTCTTTCTCTCTGTCAAATAAATAATTAAAATCTTTAAAAAAAAAGAATGAAAGAAAGAAAAATTATTCCCCCAAAAAAAGGAAAAAAGAAAGAAAGAAACGCTATTCCTTATTCATTGAAATGCTTTTGCTCCTTTGTCAAAAATTAATTAGGCATAATTATGTAGACCCATGTCTGGATTTTGTAATCTGGCCTATTGATCTAAATATCCAGTATTCACCTGTACCACAGTAATTTGATTACTGTTTCTTTTTTTTTTTTTTTTTGATTACTGTTTCTATATAGTAAATGTTAATATTGGAAGGAATAACTACTAATTCTTGACTCTTCTTTTTCAAAGTCGTTCTGGTTATTCTTAGCTCTTTTATTTTCCATATACATTTTAGAATAAAATTCCTAAGTTTTTCTGTATTGATAATCATATCAGCTGCAAATAGAGGTAATTTTATTCCATTTTTTAAAAAATTTGTATTCATTTCATTTCTATTTCTTGACTTATTGCTGTGGCTAGGACTTCCAGTTCTATGTTAAATAAGAGTTGTGTGAAAAGAATCCTTGCCTTTTCCCTGATCTTGAAGGTCTTTCACCTAAGTATGATTTTATCTGTAAGTATCCTATGGATACTCTTTATAAATTTAAGGAACATGGGAAAAAAATCTCCAGGGTCTTCCCCTTAGCTTGACATCAAAGCATAATCCATAAAAGTAAAAATTTATAAATTTGACTTCATCAAAAATAAAAACTTTTCATTTTTGAAACATCTTATGTTGAAAAGATGCATCTGTCTTTATACAGACCTGTATAATTATATTACAAAGCACATATTTAACAAAGGGCTTGTCTCTGGAATATATAAAGCACTCTGAAAACTCACCAATAAAAGAACAACAACCTAATTTTAATATGGGCAAACAACCCATAATGCACAGGTATTTCATCAAAGAGAATAGACAGATGGGAAATAAACATAAGAAAAGATGTTAACATCATTATTCATTAGACAAATATAAATTAAAACCACAATTAGATATTACTATGCACATATCAGAATGGATAAAATAAAAAAAATATTTGGTAACACTGAATCCTAGCAAAAATGTGGAAGTAATAGCACACTCATTTCTTGCTCTTAAGAATGTAAAATGGTACAGTCACTTTAGAAAATAGTTTGGAAGTTAATTTTAAAGCTAAAAATAATCTTGCAACATGACACAAAATTGCACTCTTGGGAAGTTTTTTCCCAAGGGCAATTATTTTCATGCAAGATTTATTTTCATGCAAGAACCTACACACGAATGTATATAGCAGCTTTATATAATCATTATAGCCCTATACTAGAAAATACTCAGATATACTTCAGTGGATGAATGGGTAAATAAACTTTGTTACATCCATGTTATGAGCTGCCACTCAGCAATATTAAGTGCCAAACTATTGATGGAACTAATGACAGGAGTTAGGGATGGGTGTGTCTGAAAGGGATGATAGAATTCTGTGGCCATATGTATGTACAGTTGAAAATCTTCATTTTGGTGGTAGTTATACAAGGGTACTCTCACTTTAAAATGTCACAGAGCTATACAAATACATAAATAAACACAAATGAGTGTATGTTTAATTACCAGATCTTGAATAAATTCCATGGATTTTACCAGTGCCAATTTTTTTTTTCTTATATTGTACTAAATTGTGTAAGATGTTAGCATTGGAGGAGGCTGGGAGTTGTATGCTGGATTTTTCTATACATTTTTTTCTATACATTTTTTCTATACATTTCTATACATATTTTCTATACATTTTCTTTGCAACCGCCTATGAATCTATAATTATTTTTAAAGAAAAAGTTGAGAAAAATGTCCTTTTTCTCTCTCATCAAAAAAACTTTAAGGAAATTTTCAAAAACCCTGAAATGCAGGGTTTATTTTTCTCTTTCTCAAGGAAATATTAATTATAAAGTGTAAATTAATGGATAACTTACTTCTGTTTCTTCTTAGAGTATCTGCTCTCCTGTCCAGTGAAGGCTGAAATATGATCTTCAGCCCCCTGACCAGACTGGTAAAAATGGAAGTAGCTTTTTGCCTTACCACAAATTCTTGGGAATTTGAAATTGTGTCACAGAAATTCTAGTTGGCCCATGTTAGGCAAATCTGTGATCATGAAACTCTGGTCCAAGAATGATTATAGCATACCAAAGTAGGGACAGCAAGTTTTTAGAGAGGTTGGATAAGGTGAGATACTGCACTGCAGAAGACACAAGATAAAGACAAGTAATTAGTATTTTTGGTTCTTTATAAATTTTAGATGTCTTGCCATTGGATTCTGTGAGATACCTCATGATCACTCTAACAGATCCCCTTCCTTTTTTCTTAGAACGTAGGGAATTTCTACAGTTTCTATTTCTCTTACCTAAATTATTTCCTTTTCTTTTTTCTTAAACTATTTCCTGTTAATACATGATAGATTTGATTTTTGGTATAGGGTATACTGATAATTTGAAAGTTCTTTTTTTTTTTTTCATGAATTCAATATATTTTCCCCTTGACTTTCCCTCATTTTAATTGTATTCCAGCAGTAAGAGACAGGAACAAATACGGGGGAAAAGTTTTAGAAAAACCTGTTAACAAATATTCCAATTTCTTACGGGCATAGAAGTTAGCATTTTTGTCCTGATAGGATTTTTGCATTGTTTACAAATTTCTTTTCTGGCTGTAATAACATTCTAACAATTACCAATGGTCATTAGCTGGCGGCTGTACTTGCTCTGGGATTGGCATGTGCCTGTTAGAGGATAAGCTTTATGGTTTTCCACTATGTGCCATAGAAATGTCTTAGAGCATGTTTTTTATAGATTTAATCATAATTATATTTTTCTGAATTTCATGATATTATTTTGCAGATTTTGTGAATTTTGATATAATATATATTTTAGTACCTAATATATTCTAGAGAGGATTTAAACTGCATACTCATGAGGATCCCAGTGGGGTTGTTGGTCATATCAACATTAGGAATAGGATAAATATTTTTAAATTGTGCATGCTTTTCAATTTGTCTTTCTATTCTGAAGAATTTGCTACTCAACAAAATTTGCTAAAGAGATAGAAGAAAAGATTTAGCTTGAACTATATGTTTTGTAACACTGCTTCTGAATACAAAACATGTTAAATATCCAACATAGACTATAGCATGTACCTAAGCAATGGAATAAAACTGAGCAAATAATATTTATGTGGTAGTTTTAGAAATACACATTATACCTGTTTAAATGAAGGCTTGTACTAGAGCTATTAAGCACACCTGTTTTGACATTAGTCAGATTTGGATTCAAGGGTTCATTCTGGATCTTATTCATACTGAGCTACTTATTTATACTTTCTTTCTCCTGTATCTTTTTAGACTGTTAGTATGCCATGCACCATAAACGTAGTGGCTTAAAACAACACACATTTATTATCTCAGGGTTTCTGTAGGTCAGGAGTTCATAGAGTTTAGCTGAACCTTTTGTTCGGTGTCTCACAAAGTTATAATCCGAACTAAGGCTTGAAGTCTTCTTTCAAGCTCATTGGTAGTTGGCAGAATTGAGTTTCATGCGGTTGGAGGACTGAGGCCCTCCCCCATCAGAGGCCATCCATCATTCCCTACCACATCATGCTCTCTACAGTGTGGCATTTTGTTTCTTCAGACCCAGCAAGTGACTGTCTTAGCTGTACAGGTTAGGGCTACCTAGAATAATCTACCTTGTGATTAACTCAAAATCAACTGATTGGAAACATCAGTTATATGTGCAAAATTCCTTCACCAACACCGTATCAAGTGACTACTGGACTGAAATTCCCTCATATTCCCATCCGTACTCAATGAGAAAGGGTTATAAAGAGAGTAAGAGTCATTAGGAATCACTTTAAAATTCTGCCTGTCAAACACACTACTGCTTAATGTGTTTATTTGTAAAACTGAAC
Organism: Mellivora capensis; assembly: GCA_004024625.1. Lineage (NCBI taxonomy): Eukaryota > Metazoa > Chordata > Mammalia > Carnivora > Mustelidae > Mellivora > Mellivora capensis. Next base: position 43,236 of record PISX010009097.1, read on the forward strand.
TAATAATTTACCAAGTTAGCTGGAATTACATAACAATTAAATGAAAAAGAACTTGAACTCCAAATATGGTGTAAAAAAAGAATATGATGTGTGTGTTATGGTTGTTATAATTTATAGTATTAGTATTAGCAATATTGAAAAAAGGGACTTAAAAATACGAAAAACAGCAAAATACAAGTCAGACAATATGCCAGAATTTTACAGTGGCTATCTCTAGGAGGAATGGGATTATGGATTTTATTTTATTTTTTTTACATATCTCTATTAGTGTGTTAATATTACTAGAATCTTTTTTATTTTGTGCAACAATTACTGACACTTACAAAGCAGTTAATAAATGCCAGGGTACTTTTATAAATTATTTTCACAAATTAAGCCATTTTAGTCCTCATGGATTCCTATAAAGCAGGTACTATAAAATCTTTGATTTACAGCTGAAGAAATGGAGACTAAAAGAAGTACGATGTTTTGCTCAAGGTCACTGATGTATTAAGTATTAAAATCAAAGTAGTGGGGAGCCTGGGTGGTTCAGTGGGTTGAGCCTCTGCCTTCAGCTCAGGTCATGGTCCCAGGGTCCTGGGATCGAGCCCCACATTGGGCTAACTGCTCAACAGGAAGCCTGTTTCCTCTTCTCTCTCTGCCTGACTCTCTGCCTACTTGTGATCTCTGTCTGTCAAATAAATAAATAAAATCTTTAAAAATTAAAAAAAAAACTTTAAAAATTAAGTAAGTAAGTAAGTAAATAAAATCAAAGTAGTAATTTAGGCTGACTAGCTTCTGGCACTACGGTATTTTGACTTTCTATGAATGTTCATTGTTTTAGTCGTAATAAAAACAATATAAGTTATGTTATTAAAACAAAAGATAAAGCTATGGCAAAGCAAGGCCACCTAGAGTTTATTAAAAAATTAGAGCTAGAAACTGAGCTCGGAGTTTCCTGAATCTTCCCCCAGCCCCACCCTTTTAATGCAGCCTTTTATAGTAGACCTTCAAACATTTGGTGAGCCACCACAGTAGATGGGGAACCTGCTGGAAACGGAGTACACCGCAGAGGGGTGGGGAGGAGGGCTATTCCTGGGAGCAAACCTGCACTCTCCCGGCAGCTCCCTTGAAATGGCCTCATCTTTGTTCTGAATTGGTTTGCCTTCTCTCCAAAGGCTGTCCTTTCCTTTTCTATTTTTTTTCCCCTTTGCAAGATCGTTTTGCACAGTACTCCCACATAGATGTGTTTCAGCTAAAAAAACCTGCCCCCCTAAACAACGATTCCCACCCAATCAGACAGGGGAATGATCCAACTTCTTTGACTTCCCGCAGCAGCATTTTCTAGGTGGTTTTTGGAGTAAGTCTGACTCAGGCAGCACCTGCCGGCACATATTAGGACTCCTACCATGAGGCATGATTTACTCTCATCCCTTCTGTGCATATTAAATATGTTAAGCAACAAAACAACTCCTCTCCTCCAAATTGTGGTTCAGATGAATCCCCTTGACAACAGCTGCTCAACATTTGTTCATCCTTAGTCACTACTGTCAGAGAGAACCCTGCTTTCCCCTACAATTATTATTTTTTTCAAATGCTTCCTGCATTGTTTGCTGTCTGACCTTTCTTTTGTCCTTTGCAAGTACATATATTAAAATAAAAATACCAAGGCCAAATGCCTTATTCTTATTCCCGCACATCTTGCTCTGATTTAGAATTTTTTTGGATTAGGTCTGAACTGCGTGTGGGTGTTGGAGTGGGTGAAAACAGAGAAAGAGGAGATGAGGGGGCAGGAAAGGCACAGAGATGGCTCTCTCCTTTTTCCTTTTTTATCATCATGTCTTTCTTCTTCTTTTTGTCATGGCATAGTCACAAGAGCAGAGTGAGATGTACATTAATTGTTCATTCATTTATCGGATAGTCACTGTCTAGGCAGTAGAACTAAAACTATGTGCAAATGATTGGGTGGGGGGAGCACCAGAATTATATTCAGAAGACCGTGGTTCTTCCTGGCATCTACGATTAGTATTGTGAAAATTGGCAAGTTGTTGAACACTCATCAAATATTTAATACTCTGCTACCTGCTAAGCCCTGTGCTAATTGTGGAGGCATATTAATACACACTAGAGAGAGAATTTTCAGTCTTTGGGAAGATCTTAGTCCAGGGAGCTATTTCATCTCTTTGATCCTTACTCAAAATAGTACACTTGGAGGTTATACCTTACCTTTCTCCTAAACCAACGGAGAGTCTGCTTGAGTTTCTCTCCTTCTGTCCCTCCCCCAGGTCTCTCTCTCTCTCAAATAAATAAATAACTCTTAAAAAAAAAGACAATATATGTTTTTATGAATCCAGAACGTGGCATATAAATAAACTTGACTAGATAGAATATCAAATGTTTCAGCTTAAATGTTCAAAAAATTGTCAAAGTTAGATGTGGACAGTGTCTTAGACATTAACAATGATTTTCAAAGAATATTTCCTGTTTAGAAATCCATAGATTTACTTCAGATGTTTCTTTAGTTTGGTTGGTGAGATTTTATGGAGGAATAGAAAAGGGTAGTAAAAGGGAAACAGGCAGGTAGCACTTCCTTGGATCCTAGCATGAATAAAGGAGGGGTCCTAAATTTTCTGATTCATATAGCTGGGATGAGTTTGGTATCCTTTGGAAAATAAAGAAGGGATACTATTGCATAAAAGCTAATGGAAACTATATATAACTGTTTTTTCATATTTTACTTGAAAGCAACTTGCCAAAGAAATCCATAACAGGTGTTAAGCTAAAGAACCCAACTCTCTTGATTCCCAATTTAGTACTCTTTCTACTACATTTCATTAGAATTAACCAGAAGGATTCATATACATGTCCCTAAGCTTTGGAATTTGTGCTCTTTTGCTAGCTCATGCTCTATGGTCCTAATTGATTTATTGATTTATTCAGTATAGCAGATGCTGCACATAATGAGCAGTAACTATAAACTCAAATGAAATTAACACAGCTAAAGGAGAAAACTTGCCCTAATTTAATACATTATACATATGCTCATGTATTTAAAATTATTCTTGTATTAATAAACTCTGTGAAGCATATTGAAGAAAACAGTATTACCCTGTTACCTTTGAGAGCTTTTTGTATAAAACTATTTTTATACAAAACTTTTTAGGAAGATTTCATTTTGGTGATACTTCCAGTGCTTAGACACCCAGTTAACTTATTTCTCATTATTATTACCTTCATTTTTACAATAAGGAAAACTATGCTTAAAACAATTTGCTAATGATCATATATATAGTTCAATGCTGGAAAGCAGTGAATTCAGAGCAAGATGACCACCAATGTCTATAAACTCATCTTCACTCTGGAAACACACAGGACTTAAAAAAAAAATGTTAGTAATTTTTGGTGTCACACATGGTCTTTTCTGCTGGTATACTTTGGACTCTGCTATGCCATTTTCAGAAATACACACACACATTCGTGCCCACAACAAAAAATATTGGCGATTTCAATCTTTGCCTTCTTCCTTGGGATAATGAACTCCTGGTCTTGGAGCCCTTGGTTATTCTTCCCAGGTTAGTTTCTGCAGTGGGTTAGTCCCCTGGCCCCATGGCTCTAAAATGTAGTTTGTTTCCTCTTTCAGACATGCTCATAGTTGAGAACATTTCATGGCTGAGCTCATTCTAATCCCAATAAAGAGGCATCATGGTGAAGCCATTTGCCACATGGTTTTTCTTGAAAAAGATTAAAGATATCTTAGGTGTTTTATGGTGTTTTTAACACAGTGAAACAGACAAACCAAACAACGAACAACCTAGCCATCAGAGATTAAACTTGTTATCCTGGATAAGATTTACTGGATACTACCTCTTAATTCTAGAAATAATTTCCACTTCACTCAACTATTTTTGCCATGTTGAGCCTACTCATTTAGTTTTGTTTTTGCTTGTATTTGCTTTTGGCATTAAGGAGTGGTCCCCTGACTATCTGTAGCAAAGCCCCATATTCTAAATATAAAGACCCAGGAATCTGTGTATCTGTATATCCTACATGGTTATTGTGCACATTCAAGTTGGAGAGCCACTGCCTTGCTGTGCTTGAAATATCTTCTTATTTTGCACAGGACTGTTTTATTTGGGTTATTGAGTAAGGCAAACCTGTTGTTATTGTGTATGACACATTTTGCCTGCCTAGCAGACAGGTGTGAAGGTGACACAACAATGTAGGTTGGCTTTATATCTTGGGAATAAAAGTAGTGTGTGAATGCAATTCACTGAAGTAATACTGTGTTTGAAGTTTGAAGGAAAATTCTGGTCCCTGAGCACGTGCTTTCTACTTTAGCTACCATGAGCAATTAGTCAACAATATATTGAGTGTTTACTGTGCAGGAGAACAAAACAGAGATAAAATGCTCTGTTCTGTTAAGTATGGCGTTTACCATTAGATGGAGGCTCCAAGAAAGAAAACACAATCCAATGACATAAAAACAAGTTTATGTAATAGCAGAAGCAGGCAAACCAAGTACATTTAAATGTGGGACAGGTGGTGCATGAAAATGCAATTGTGACTATCTGGATATATCTTGCTAAGTGCAATCACTTACACTATTCCTCTTAAAACTTCCAATTCCTACAAAGGCTTGAAACTTTCTGATCTCCAGAAAGCTCAGTTCAGACTTTTAAGCAAGTCATCCTTGATTCAAAAGTAAACTAATCTGTCAATACTTGATCATTATCCCTTTCACAAAAAATCAACTATTTTAATAGTGTTTAAATGTCCTCAGTACTTTATGGCTCCCCCCAAATACAAAGAATATGAAAACAATTAGAATATTTTACAAAATGTCTGTTTCCTTTCACTATTGTACATATACTTGAACAAAAGAGAACATGAGAAGACCATAGACAAGGGTTTTAATTTTTAATTTATTTTTTTTCCTTTGAAATTATTTGTCCAAAGTTAAAGAGGCAATGAAAACAGATTAACCTTTGCTCTTTTAAGAATTTGCTTTGGTTTTTTTCAAAAACAGGCTAGTTACCTGAAGTCAAACAACTTGTCATCTACCTTAGATATGTAGGTTCCATCCATTTCTAGATATTGTACTAGGTTACCATGCATGCAAGTGGAGGAGTGTGTGTGTGTGTGTGTGTGTGTGTGTGTACAGCATTTGTGAAGGCTATGAGATCAGTAGTGCTCTATTACTGTCACAACAAATCACCACAAAAGTGGTAAATTTAAGAATATATCTTATTTATCTTATAGTCTGGAGGTCACAATACTGACCACTGGGTACAATGTGAGCTGTTAGGTAGGGAAAGTTTTGTTTTAAGGAAGAAAATGAGGGGCACCTGAGTGACTCAGTTGGTTAAACCTCTGCCTTCCACTCAGGTCCTGATCTGAAGGTCCTGGGATGGAGCCCTGCACTGGGCTCCCTGCTCTAGTGGGAGTCTGTTTCTCCCTCTCTCTCTGCATGCTCTCTCTCTCTCAATGAATAAATAAAATATTTTTTTAAAAATCTTAAAGAAAAAAAAGGAAGGAAAAGAGAAAATGGCTTCCTTCAAGTCCAAAGACACTGAGACCGCATCTAAAACTCCAGCTAAGGGGAGGCTGGCTGGCTCAATAGGTACAGCAGACACCTCTTGATCTCAGGGTTGTGAGTTCAAGCCCTGCCTTGATTGTGGAGCCTGTTTAAAATCTAAAAATATATATTTTTTAAAAATCAAAATAAAACTCCATCTAAATATATACTTAAAAATTACAAGCCTAGAACAAATATCTGAACAAATTGGTTAAACTTAGCAAAGATAATTTTTATTATAGTGGCCAAGGGGGAAGGGTCATGGGGTGGGGGGGAATTTTAATCTACTTAAACTTATCCATTTAGGAGATACCCTAGAAAAAAAGGATCCTGAACCTCCCCAAAACAATAGGATACAGTTTTTGATTGCTATGCAGATGCTTCTAAGAGATTTAATGAAGAAAGAAATGCCCCTTTAAAAGATTTCCTACAGGGGCGCCTGGGTGGCTCAGTGGGTTAAGCCGTTGCCTTCTCAGGTCATGATCCCAGCATCCTGGGATCGAGTCCCACATCCGGCTCTCTGCTCAGCGGGGAGCCTGCTTCACTCTCTCTCTCTCTCTGCCTGCCTCTCTGCCTACCTGTGATCTCTGTCAAATAAATAAAATCTTAAAAAAATAAAAATAAATAAAAGATTTCTTACAAAAGGCAAATGAAACATTTTGAAAATCTTCTCCACAAATATTAGTAAAAAGCATTAGCCATCTGACTGGGAATAGTTGTGTTGATCTTGTGATCAAGTCTTGATCTTGTAATCAAGATCACAATCTTGATCCAATTATTTCTTTATAAACAAGTGAATTTTATATTATCCTATTTCTCATGGCTAAAATTTTAAAATGAAATCTCTAAGATCTCTGTATCTGTCTGTATGTTTTCGTATGTCTGTATATGTATGTTATAGATGTGTAATTTTTCTACCTCCAGATGGCATTGTCAAAATTAATTTGTAAAAATTCTTTTAAAGTAAAAATTCTTTTAAAGAAAAAACAGCTCTTATATAAACATTCTCTCAGAATTATAGAAACTAGCACTTTTTTTTTTTCAAGTTCACATGATCTGAGATAATCTTTGGTAAATAAATGCTAGTTTATGTTTGTTTGCTTAATTAGAAGAGGTGGGTCTTCAGAGTTATAAACATTAAGTACAATGCAGATATGCAGTTTTTATTTTACCTGTGATTGCTAATAAAATAAACTGATGTTATCTCTGTTATACAATTTATCAACAAGAAATACACTTTAAGATGATGTTTAAGTAAACATTATTATTATGAACAATTACTAAATTAAACAATTAAATATTACTAAGAACAATGCATTAAAGAGATATAGTAGGATTCATAAGTAGTTTCCAAAGTCTTGTGGTAGCTCGAAACCTTGAAGTTATACTAAGTTAAATGAGAAGTGTTCATTGATAATATAGATCATGTACTGAAAAATTAATTACTGAAAATAGATTTATCTACTTGTAGGAAGAGGAACTGAAGATACTTGGGATTATTTGCAAGCATATCTTATGTTACATTGAAAAATTTACCATGAGGAAGAAAATGCTTCTAGATATTATGAAATGTATTCATAAAGTTGCTAGTCTACAGAATCCTGGTATAACATTCTTAATTTTCACTACAAATTAAAATTTCTAAGGGTAAGAATTCTAATCAGTATATGTAATTAAAGGTGCTAGAAATAATAAGAAAAACAACTCTGTATGCAAGGTAAGAAGGATGTATTTTTGCTAAAAGGAAGGATACAGTATGGAGATGCATTTTAAGGGAAGAGAGATTCATTTTGTCCTAAAGATAAGTTTTCATATCAGTAGTGTGCCTATGTAAAACTAAAATTTAATTTTCCTTCATCTATTAAAAATGATAAAGTTTTCTTGGGACTATTTTTCTGTTCTTGATAAGAAATTATGAACAATTTTTCTTTACTTTTTGGGTAATCTGCCTGGAAAGCAAAGATTTAGTGTCTTACCAAAATAGATTCCTGTGTTCCATATTGGTTTTTATCAGGTTTTTGATTATTGGGAAGAAATGAATCTTTTCTGTTTAAAGAGATAAAGTGTGTGTGTGTGTGTGTGTGTGTGTAATAAGAACCAAGGTTTTTGTTTTGTTTTGTTTTGTTTTTTACAACTGTGTACTTTCTCTGTCTTTGAAGTCTTTGGTTAAAGGGGTATCTAAGCATTGTTTCACAGTGATCCATGATCCTATTTAATCAAGTGCTTTAAACCTTCTGATATCTTTGATAACCTCCCCCAAATAAAATTCTAAATGAGGTCTTGACCTCTCACTAACTTTATGATATTTCCACACATACCTGAAAAATTTCAAAAGAACTTATTCTCTCCATGTAAAAAGAGAGGTGTTGAACTAATGAGATTTATTTGATGTATAAAATGGTGTGGGAATCATTGTTAAATACAAAGTGATATTAAATCTCCTTCATGGTATATTTGTTTGGATATGTGTTATTGATAAAAGTATTCCAGAAATTCTATGAAACTCCCAAAGTTCTGATATGTCCTGGTATAGTGTTATTGGTCATGAGCTAGTTACTATCTTTAAATATAAGCCACAGAAATAATCAAATTCTCTTGTCAATTACATTATAATGAACTCTCATCAAATCTTAAACCATGGCCATTTTTATATCTTTTTGTCATTTACAGACAGTTTTTTCCTCTGATGCTTTTACAAAATTGCTTTGTCTTCAAAGAATTTATGGAAAGGACTCTGAAAAATACAGCTTTCTGGTAAGTTTAATAATCATGCCACTGAATGGGTAAGAATTTCAAGAACTCTAACGGAAAAACAATTCATAAAACTGCTAACCCAAGATCAAGCAGAACAAGAATTAATTATGTGGGACTGAATGAACTGATGGGGTAATTACAGTTTTATTTGTGATTTTTTTGTTTGAAACATTGCTAGCTCTTTAGTGTTTTATTTTTCAGATTTGAGAAAAACTTTTTTTATTAAATTATCTTTAACTTCCAGTAATTTGGTAAATTATATCTTTGTTAACAGAACTGAAACATTTATTTCTTTCTTCCTACCTGGTCTTTTTAGACTTTAGAAAATTCTTAAAGAGTGTTTCATTTTCATGGCAATATATTTATTTGCATAATTTTAATAAGAATTTGTTCTTTTAACAGGACACAATGGGAAACATTGATTATATTACCAAAGCTTTTTTTTTTAATATTACCAAAGCTTTAACTAGAATGGAATATTTGAAAATGATGTGCATTGAATCAGATATGACCAGACAAATTTAAGGAACCAAGGTTGACTTTATGGAGTCAATGAAATCCCTCAGAAAAGTCATCTGGTAACTTGCCTATAGGATTTTTGGCAGCCTTGCCAGGTAAGCAAGGCAGGCCCAGGAATCCCAGGATATTTTGGGGGACCCCCAAGAAGAGAATAATTCAGCCAAATCTATAGGTATTACAGGTAAAATCTTGATAGTGAGTTCTTTGTTTGACTTTTTAGCCTCAAGAAGCTTTTAAAACTCCAATCCAAGATTCCTTGTGAAAAGTTCTAGCAAAGCAGGCTTACAAAGAATGCATATGATTAATCATTATCCTTAATGCATGTATGTAAAATATCAAACAACTTTAATGCAACTAGACCTATTCTGCAAACAAACTAGTCTTACTGTGATTACCTTTGCTAGAAATAAGGTGATTGTAAAGAGAAAAATTATTTTTTAGTAGAAAACTATAACATAACCTTGTAGATATCAAATGGTAGTCCTGTTTATTGTTTTTGAGGTTTGATATCTACCTATACCTGGGCTGTATCCTGAACTTTTCTAGTTTCCCCAAATATCGAGCCATGAGTCTCCAAACTAAGGTTTCTAATTCTCCGCTGCTCTTTTGACCTAGAACCACTAAGAACCAAGACTGCCTTTGAACCTCATTGGAAAGGCAACACCTGATACTTCTCACTGCCCAGATGGCAGCCAAACTTCAGGTCCCTGAAACCCGGGTTCGCATCTCCCAATTGAAAATCCTTCCTCCAGGGGTACCTGGGTGGCTCAGTGGGTTAAAGCCTCTGCCTTCGGCTTGGGTCATGATCCCAGAGTCCTGGGATGGAGCCCCACATCGGGCTCTCTGCTCAGCAGGGAGCCTGCTTCCTCCTCTCTCTCTCTGCCTGCCTCCCTGCCTACTTGTGATTTCTGTCTGTCAAATAAATAAACAAAATCTTTAAGAAAAAAAAGAAAATCCTTCCTCCAGAATCTTGGCACTGCATACCAGTTGGAGATCTAAAATCAAAACTGACGAGGGAGTTTCCTTCATGGAAGCATCTTAAAGTAAACAGGTCTCAAAGATCAGGGATCAAGATCTTAATCTCCAGTAGGAAACTCCCATACCATTTGTCTTTGGCTACATGCCTCGTCTCTCTGTGACTTCCTGGAAAGACAATGCTATAATTAGGATTTGACAAGCAACAGCTACTGCAGGAAACTTAACGAACTGCCGGGTTTATCATACTAAACCAAAATCAATATGAATTGCCCACTCAATGATTCAAAACCTTACTGTGTAAGACATTCAGAAGGCAGATGAATTTTGGTAGCTTGGCCCCCTGTAATCCTTCCACCACAGACCCCTGGCTATTGCCCACAGATGATAGCATCCCCCAAAATGTGAGCAATAAACAATACCACTTTATTACCAACATCACCAACAAGGGTATTTTTCTATGTGGTAATAAATATGCACAGTGTGTCACCTGTCTCAATGGTAGGCAAGGACAGGGCTAGTATGGATGAGAAATTTGAGCAGCACCACTATCATTTCCAAACAAAAGAGAATTGCAGCCTGGTCCATTCTTCTCAATGTGTATCACCAATCCAAAAGAAGTTTTCCAGCAGATGCAAAGTCCCTCTGGATGGGCGTCATTTGAAGAGCTCCACTTTCCTTGGCTTGGAGTAAGTGCAAATGAAAACATGGATTAGAATCTCATCCTTCAATCTGTTAACTATTGCTATTGAAATTAACCCTAAGGACAAAACTGCACAATGAAAGTCCCTATGCTCCCCTGCCAAGGCGGCTTTAGGTAACAGAAGTACCTGAGATTACTTTGTTGACTAAATAAGGAGTCTGTGCCATAGCAAGCATTTCCCACAACCTAGAGCAACACCTCCCATATTGTAGAAACTCAAATACAAGAGGTTAACAAACAAACCACTTGGCTAAAATAAAAGCCTCTCTTTAAGTCGATTCTTTGATTGATTTGATATCAACTCATTTGGTTAATGGGGGCCCTGGCTATGGAGCTTATTTCAGTCTCTCAGTATTGTCCTTCTGAAAATCAACTCTGTAGTCTCCCTAGCACACTGCCTTCTGTCAAGTGTCATATGTGTGTTCACGGCCGTAAGTAGTACATTAGATGTTCTCCATTGCACTTGGATAAATAGAAACAAGAAGGGCAAGAGGTGAACAGGAAAAAAATAAAAATAAAAAAGCCTTGCCATGAGCCTGTCATTATAACCTATGAGTTTCACAATGAGATAAGATTAACTGAACCCTGGAGCATCTGAGTGGCTCAGTCGGTTAAGTGTCCAAATCTTGTTTCAGCTCAGGCTCAGGATTATGAGAATGAGCACTGCATTGACTTTGCCTTAAGCATAGAGTCTGCTTCTCTCTCTCTACCCCCTTCCTCCTCTGGCCGTTCCCCTGCTCATGCACACTCTCTTTCTAAAATAATTATTTTTTTTAATAAAAGGGAAAAAAAAGAATTACAACTCTGAGGGTGGCTGAGAACAGCATTAATACCAAATGTCTTATGTATGGAAGGATGACCAAAGGGGGGGATGGTGAAAGTCATTAAACAAGGAGGCCATCAGACTGATGTGGCTCTAACACATTGGCAGCCTATGTGAGCAAACTTGAAACCTAAGCCACGGTAGACTGGAAATACATGTGTATCCAACAAAATGAAATCTAAGAGCAATCAGTCACAACCGCCTAGGTTTTCCCAAATAAGGAAACTACTCAAGCAATATGCAATCAAATGATCGCCTTGCGATTTTGCACCTGCCCTATCAGTTTTTCCCTTTCCCTCTGTCTGCAGAGTGCCCCTCCCAATTTTCAGTTTCACAATGCCATATTGGAATCAACTTTTGTTCAAATAAACATAATTTTTTTAATGTAACTCAGTTATATCTGTTAACACCTGTCAGTTTAAAATTATACTTTTTCTTCCCAAAACATACTTAAAGGCTAAAATGTTGAACTGAAATATTTAGGACGTAGTATAGGGAAATATTTTCACCATGAGTCTTCCCACATGCTTGAGTGATTGGTTGGTTTAACCTTAGACTTTAGTAGAGAATTGTACTCACATGTGATCTTTATTACATTCATATTCTTTTTCATTTATGAAGTCAGCTTCCACCTCTTTCCAAATAATGCTTCTTGGAGAACCATAGGGAAGTTTAAGGAGTTAGAAGGTACTTGAAACCTCAGTTCCTTTTCATTTAGATTGCATGATAAATTATAGAGAGAAATAGAATTTGAATATTTAAATATTTTTTATGGCAAGTCCTAAAGTCCTTTCTTACATTAGAGGACTTTTGTCCTTTTCCTGCTTTCTTTGTTCCACATCTTTATTTCCAAGTATAGTTTTATATAAACTAAGAAAATCTGTTAGAAGATAATTCAGGCTTATGATTTTCCAGGTAATTGGTATTAATTTTTCTAAAGAAAAAAATTCAGTATACCAGAATTATACATTGACAGAGAACCTAAAACCAGTCATGTAAAAACAGATTTGGTGGGAATCTATTTTTAGTATATTTCTATCATAAATAGCAAGATTATGTGCAAAAGTATGAGAGAACCCCCCCACTGGAGATCCCCATCTGTCCTTAGTACTTGCATACCACTTCCTTTCTCTGCCTTCCCTTTCTCCTTCCCCCTCTCCTTTTCCTTCCTCTTTCCTTTTAACTTCCTCTTGTTTTTATTAATGCACACACACACACAGACACACACACACATAAAAAAAAAAAAACCCAGCTATTGTTTTATTTAGAGTACATACGCATATTTGAAATTACTTTGGAAATGGCAAGAAGTATACTCCCGAAACAGTCAAATTTGAAGATGTCTACTTATGCCAGCCGAGGGTCCCCCATATTTGAAGAAATGGTCTGTTTTCAGTTAATCTATTCTGGCCAAGCTTTTGGAGTATAAGCTTTATGCAGGTCTCTTGATCTTCCTAGGTGCTGGAATAATGCCCAAGGAACTTGGGAATACACTAAGACCAAATTGTTTTGAGTGAATTTCAGAAGCACCTGGAAATACTTTGAAATGCAGTGTGCTGCCTTAGATAACAGCAAGCATCCATTATAGTATTCTAACCAAACACTCTAATAGGAACTGGTAAACTAGACCCCCTAGTAAAAACTCTTTCAGACAATATACAATAATGCAACTATCAGGGAGCAAGAATTTCCTGTCCTCGTTAAGGTCTTTCTAGATGGACTAAGACTCAAATGGACATGGAACAGTTTAACAGAAGAAGATCAAATTTAACTTCCTACTTACTGGTATTCCACACAAACATGGAAAGACCAAACATGGGCCAAATGAGGTATCTATGTCATTCTGACCTAAGGAGAAGAGGGTAGGGATCTGGGACTTCAAGGAAAGTAATGCAAATTATAAGAGGAAGAAGAATAAATGTTTGGTAGGCAAGTGTTTGCCAGACCACGGGGAAACAGTGGCACATAGAGGACTTTGATCCAACAGTTCTTGCTAAGTTCCTCCCTATCATACCCATTTCATTATCATAATATAGTTATCTATGATGATAGCTCCCCTCCTGCAGTAGGTCCTTTATCTAAATTCTTTTCTTTTGTTGTTATTAAAATGGTAAAATTTTATTTTATTTTATTTTATTTTTATTTTATTAAGATTTTATTTATTTATTTGACACATAGAGATCACAAGTAGGCAGAGAGGCAGGCAGAGAGAGAGGGGGAAGCAGGCTCCCTGCTGAGCAAAGAGCCTGATGCGGGACTCGATCCTAGGACCCCGAGATCATGACCCAAGTCGAAGGCAGAGGCACCCAGGCGCCCCATCTAAATTCTTTTTAGGCAGTTGTAGGGGAGGTGAGAGCTTTTCCTGAACCTGCTAGATTTTGATTGCTTTTTAACTCAAAATACCTTCCTGCCAAAGTGGCCCATCTTGGGGCAACCTGCCCTTGGTCCCCACACAAGAAATAACAAAGTCTTTTCTTCTTTAAACTAAACATGTATTCATGGACTCAAAACTAATTTTTTAAGAAGACTTTATTTATATTTATTTATTTATTTATTTATTTGAGAGAAAGTGTGCAAGGAAGAGGGGCAGAGAGAGAGGGAGAGAGAACCTCTAGCAGACTCCATGCTGAGCACAGGATCAATCTCAAGACTGAGATCATGACCTAAGCCAAACCCAAGAGTGAGACGGTTAACTGACTGAGTCATCCAGGCACCCCTGGACTCAAAACTATTAATCATTTTTTAATTTTTCAAAAAAAAAATCTAAGAGAAACTTTTCCTTTGAGGTATTTATAAATTTGGAGAGATATTTAAAATTTATGATTATACATCTTTGATAATATGTTGACTTATTTTGTAGGTATTTGGTTAAAATCAAATGGTAAAATTTGAAGACCGGAGTGATTTTGCCTTGAAGGAATGACTAGAAATAATTAAACATCTTGAAAAGGTGACATTGTTTCAGGTATTCTTTTTTTTTTTTTTTTAAGATTTTATTTATTTATTTGACACACAGAGAGAAAGAGTACAAGTAGAGAGAGCAGAAGAGGGAGAGGCAGACTCCCTACTGACCAGGGAGCTCAATGCAGGACTCGATCTCAGAACCCTGAGATCATGACCTGAGCTGAAAGCAGTTGCTTAACCAACTGAGCCACCCAGGTGCTCTCTTTATCGGGTATTCTAAGCTAACAACTACTAGAATTTTACCTTTATGGGATGAAAAGATAATTTTCCAATATAAAGTGAGGAAAGTAAAGTGGTTTTGGGACATCCTGCTGTAATACATTGCTAAAATTATTAGTAGAATTGAGTGTGTTCATAGTCTAGATTCCCATTAAGGAAGGCATCAAAGTGGTTGGGGTTCATTATTTAATATATATTATATACTCCTTTTAAAATTATAGGGGTAAGAAGTGAAAGATTGATATGGACCTTTGTATCACTTTAGAAAATTATTTTCCTATCACACTTCCAGGAGCCTCAGGCACACAATTACCATTGTCAGATTGCTCAGGGTTTGCTGCTGGAGAAGGAAGGTGGGGAGCATGAAACATGGTGGGAAAAGACCTACTTAGGAGGCAACGTGGCCTCCAAATTTGGATTCACCAAGAATTTTTCTGATACTACATTTTGTTAACAAATTTGGTAGTGAAATTCCAGTTGAAGAAAATTGTCTGAAGTTGAACATGTTTGTGCGTGTGTGTGTGTGTGCAATTAGCTCTTTGCTAAAATGAGAAAAAAAATTCTGTCATTTGAATGGTAAAACAATATCGTTTCTTTTTATATTTTTCTTGGGAAAACATATATTATGAATTGCATGTACCAAAACCAAATATAAAGAGATTCAGAAATATAAACCTTCCAAAAAAACCTGTGGTAATGGAATTCATATCCATCACATACTAAACTATTCTAGAAAGTTTAAGGAAATGTTATCTTAGGGTGCGTTCCTTCAGAAAGCAGAACATATGTATGGAATGAAAGTCTTAGAAAACACAGGTTTGTACTTAGATACCAGGAGTACAGCAGTCATAACTGAGAACGACTTCCTGCTGATGTTGAAACAAAGAAGCCAAAGAGATCCAATAATCAGTTTCTTAAAAAGTGTGCTGGCTTTAAATCCACCTTTTCTACCCATAAAAAAATATGATGGGCATTTGCTGGTTTGCACAGCTAGCTGTCTCTTTCCTGTCATTCAGATAGCACCTTACCATCGCCTTCTCAAAAAACTTTCTCAGAGTATATTATCAAAATTGGCTTCTTCCCAAAATTTTGTCTCATCACCTTGTATATTTCCTCCAGGGTCTTGTTGCAAATCTGCAACTACCTGGTTGTGGATTGATTGAGTGGCTTGTTTATCTACATTGTTGATTATCTCCAGTTTCCATAAAATACAAGCACCATGAGGGCAACTCAGGTAGTCTTCCTTACCAAACTCATCCACAAAATGCACCCATAACAAGCGCTCCATAAATAATTGTTGACAAACTGAAGAAATGAGTATCATTTTGAGGTGTATTTCGTGATTGAATATATAAAGGAAAACAGACTATATCGTGTTCAAATTAACAATGTGATCTTTTCTTCAGTTGCTTGAAATAGCATCTTCTTTGTCTTGTCCTCCTGAACACATGTGCGCACGTATGTATGATAGGGATGGTTTATGATGGTTAGGATGGTTATGATGAAATAATCATTGTTGCATTTCCAAAATAAATTAATGACCACTTTCACGGGGCTATATACTGCCTCTCCAGTTCTGAAACAATAGGCCCTGCGGCCTGTATTTTTTATACTGGGATGTGAGTTGGCCCCCTGGGATGCAAGAGTGAGCAATGCTTTTTTTGTTTTTGCTCAAAGATGAGCGGGGAAATTAAGCTAAAATTTTAAAACTTAATCTTTAAATTAAATGTTGATACGGCTAAGGAATCGAATGCAAATCCATATGAATCTTTAAGATTTAAAGGAATTTCTTGCTACCTGATTAGAGCCCAGAAAGGTTATTCACTTTCTTTTTACTGGAATAATGATGGGTAAAACATTTTGAGAAGTATTTTTAGGGCATTTGTTCTCATTGATACATCAATTAATGCATTTGGTAAGAAAACTTTATTCCTTTGGGAAACCAGTAATCTATTTTCAAGAAGTTGTATTATAATGTACAAGAATTTCAAATGGCACAAGTTACACTGACTGTTTCTGTTTTTAAAAATAGAAAAATCTAAAAGCCAGCTGATGAATGCAAACCAACATGTTATTCATGCATGCTGTCTTAAAAAGGCTAGATTTCCCATTGTTAACCTGCACTTTAAATGGCCTTTGCTAGAAATGCAGGAATTGCCCTCAGAGTGTTATCAATATAAAAGCATCATTGTGTTTACCACTGTTGGAAATCTTTTTGTTCTTGTCAGTTTCTAGCTCTCCTTTATGCAGCTGCTTGGCCAATTTGAAATGTTTTGCTCAGAGATGACTAGGGTAAGACTTTGAATGCCTTTTTCTCAGGAGAAATCATCAAACACCACTGAGGACAAATTTTTCTGAATAGGAAATCCTTATTAAGTCATTTTCACTCATATTTCAGTCCTGTTTATGAAGCCTGGTAATCACAGAGGACAGGAAGAGCAAAGACTGTTAAGGGTAAAAAGAGAACAATATATTCATGCCACATAAAGAAGGGAGATGGGAATGTGGAGAAAGGGAAGCAGATGAGAAGCAAAGAGAAAGGAAAATCAGGTGATTGAAGTAGAAGCTTTGATTGAAGACAGGCAAATGAATGCTGAAACCATTTCCCTTAACCTTTCTTTCTTTTTTTTTTTTTAAGGATTGATTATTTTTAAGAAAGAGACCTTTTTAGCATTAATATTCTGATAAATGCACTTATTATCGAGTGATGAAAACACAGTTTTAAAATCCTTTTAAGAGCCCTTTGTCATTTCAGGCTTTCACAACAAGAACAATACAAATAGTTTCATAAAAGTTATTTTAAAGGAAGGAATAAGAGATGAGTGTTGCATACTGAATTAAAGACTCTGTTCTTAATTTGAAGTTTGGCCAAACAGAAGGCTTCTCTTAAAATGAATTCTCTTCATCATTCATTGAGAGTTGGAAAGGGCTCTGCTTTAGGTATCTTACGGGGACTTTAATGCTGGGTGCAAGCAATATTGGCTCACTCAATGTCTGAGTCCATGGGAATGCCCATAAATGCAATCTCCCCAACCCCCGGCACCAAAACTACTTATAAGCATTCCCCATGTCATACAGAAGGATAAGGATACACTGGATAATTTCAATCGTCATCATCAAGACTACCAAAGTGTCTGTTTAAAGTTCCTTAAATAAGGAGTGCGTGGGTGGTTCAGTGGGTTAAAACCTCTGCCTTCAGCTTGGGTCATGATGCCAGGGTCCTGGGATCAAGCCCTACATTAGGCTCTCTGCTCAGCAGGGAGCCTGCTTCCTCCTCTCTCTCTGCCTGTCTCTCTGTTTACTTGTGATCTCTGTCTGTCAGATGAATAAATAAAATCTTAAAAAAAAAAGTAAAGTTCTCTAAATAAAACACAAGTGAAGGGGCACCTGGGTGGCTCAGGTGTTTAAGCATCTGACTTCAGCTCAGGTCATGATCTGAGAGTCCTGGAATAGAGCCCCACATGGGGTTCCACACTCAGTAGGGAGTCTTCTTCCCTCTCCTTTTCCCTCTGACCCTCCTCCACTTGTGCTCTAACAAAATCCTTATAAAAAATAAAGTAAAATAATAAAATAAAATAAACAAACATGAAGTGAATGGGTCTTTTCTTCCTGAATTACATAATTCTCCAGGTGTGCATAGATAGCACTAATTATTTATGCAGATAGCAGATGGGTGTCCACTTTTGCTGTGGCATCATTGTGTGTGCCTGTGATTCTCTGTGACTCTTCCTGGATATAAACTTTGTGTAGGATTAAAATGTCCATTTGTTTCTCTAGATCATGTGCCTATAACATCACGAGGGCAGGTCTGGAAGCTTCAGTGTTAGGCTCGCCCGGGCAGTCCACAGAGGTGCAAAAAAGGGAATCACGGTGCCCCTTTGAGCAGCTTGAACCACTAAAACTCAATTCTGAGGCACTAAAAATCAATGTGGTAAAAACTGAAAGGGTTCAACATGGGAACCCCCCCGCTGCCCGCCCAGAATGTACTACCTTGCCATGTGGATTACTTTGAGCTGAAGGAAACTGAGATCCTGTGGGCTTAAGGAAAAATCTGCCCCTTCTTTAACTACATACAAGAATCTAATTGGGGGTCTTTCACAGAATAAGGGTGATTAGCAGAGACAAATTTTATCTGAGTGATCCATCTGTATAGCAGGGAAAACATTAATTACCAAACACCTGCTCTTCTTATGGCCTTGTGAAGTACATGCATTTCTTCTGAACTCTCAGAACCCTACCCACTCCTTTTTAGTTCAAGATGACCTATATATACCTCACTTTGCCTAACTGCCTTTGGAATTTTCACATCTGTGTGGATTCCCTGCACATACACTATTAAATTTTATTTTCTCCTGTTAATCTGTCACTTTTTGAATTTGATCCTTAGTCCAGCCAGAAGGACCCTTGAAAAGGACAGGAATTTCTTGTTCCCCAACAAAATTAATATGCCTCAGTATGGAGAAAGGGTAGGCTATTAATCATGGAAATCATGTGGTTTAGAGCCAGAGGAGCAGAAGTTCAAATTTAGGCTCTGACACATAATAGCTATATGATTTGGGGCAAATAAATGTACATTACTGTGTCAAGGCTTTCTTTCCTACTAAATTAATTTGAAAACTTGCAACATTAATGTGAAGAGGTAAAAAAAACTGTTTCCATTCTCTAGAAATATTTATTGAGGTTCTGTACATTCAAGACTCATTTTCATATGCCAGCAGAGAGCTTTTACTTATCACTATTTTTTTATTAATAAGTTTTATAATAAAAGTTTTCCTTCACTGTAAGGATTAAAGAAGCATTTCTCTCTTATTTTAGGTACTATCATGCCCAGACGGAATGAAGCATATTCACAAATCACAGTAGCTCTTCTTTGGTGCCACACGGTGTCCCAGCACTAGAGGTGAGAACTTGCTATTAAAATTCACTTCTGGCAATTAAACCCAAAAGAGAGAGCTGTGATGATACCAAATTTTAGCATAGAATCAGCTGGGATTTTAGAATTTCCTCAACATTTTTGTGTGATAGAAAGTTATCTATTTCTAAATATTACATACAGCATAGGTAATTTATATCTTAAAATCATCAATAAAAATGAGAGATAACATGTACAGAGGGCTTTTTATAGGCTGGGCACTAACTGCTTTATGAATATTAACTCATTTAATCTTGTGAATATAAGTACATTTATTTCATTTATTTTCAAATGAGAAAACTATGGTCAATTATTATTCTCAAGGTTGCATGTCTAATACTCACATACTTTAATGTTTTCTTTTTTATAAATGAAGAAACAGAGACACCGTGAAGTCACCTTAAATTTCACAAGGTTACATAGTTAGTACCTGCAGAAATGGGATTTGAACCCAGGCTGCAAATCATAAAGAATTTATGCTCAGCCATTAGACTATCCTGGCAATGTCAGACTCAAACAAGCCACTCACAGATGCAGATATAAGTAACAAATAATTAAATAAACAAAATTTATTTTCCTTAGCAGTTTTTAAAATGTTATTTTGAATTATAAAGTAATAGATGCTTATTATCAAGAATTTGGAAAACACAAACAAGCACATAAAATTAAGAGTTTTACACTGTTCCGGAGATGCCATTGTTAATACTTTGGTATATTTACTCCCCATTGTTCTTATGCTTTTGGCAAATATATATTTCATAATTAGTAGCAGGTATATAAATCTATATTTTGCAGTATGTATATGTATAAATTTTACTAGAGCTAATATTCTTTAAAACAAGAAATGTAATGGCTACACAGATTCCATTATCATAATTATCTAGCCCTTTACCTTCAGTGACCAGAATTGTTTGTGTTATGGCTAGTGCTAAATGAATACACTAAACAAATTTATTTTTATTTAACAGAAGTAATCTACTTTTCCAGTTTCTACTTTTGTAAAAGTCACAGCCAATCTCTCTCTGTTTCTCCTACATCTATTTCTACTTAAATAATTTAAGAGCAATTTCAGCATAATTACTAGGTCAAATGGATCTCCCAGTTTTGAGTAGTTTTGTGTGATGCAGCATTTGCAATGGGCTCCTTCCCCCCACCCCCCCTTCTGTGCCATGAATCCTGGCACAGAAGGGGATTCATGGCCCAGAAGAGGAAAAAAAAGAGAGAGAGAGAGTGAGAGAGAGAGATGCACACTCTTTAAATTTGAACTATTAAGATTCTTTTCAAAGGGAAACCAAGGACATCACTTGATATAGGCTAAACTCAGAGACAGAAGAGTCAGCAGGGTATAGTGCTTTCTCTCCTCTTGGCATCCCGTGGAAAGTATGATTAGGCTTGGATATAGTTGAATATATTATGGGGATGGACTCCAGTAGAAAGATGCTGCTCTGCCTCCCACATATCTCCCTTTTCACAGGCTGAATGTGAGAAGAATAGTGTGGAGTGAGGGATCACGCACACACAAAAAATTGAGTTCAGTAGCTAGACCATCTGATTTTGTGCATGGTGGGGACCTACCCTAGGACCTTTATTGTTGGAAAATGATGGGATCCACTGTTTATCTTCAAAGAAGTCAGGTCTGGCTTTGCTTGATTCTGAGCCAACTGGTTTTCTGCCATTTTCCAGAAGATGCAACTATGGACCAAACCTCAGGAGGGTTTAGCATAGCGAATGTTCTGATAGATGTTCTGATCACTGACTTCAACCAAGCAGCATAGCCTTGAAAAACCAAGCATTTGCCTCATTTAATGGTCAATTCAGAAGCTTTATAGGATAACAGATATTAGATATAGATATATATTATATATAGATATATATTATATCTATATTCATCTCTATATAACACCAGTTCTCATTATTATAAGCTGAATAATGTATAAATATAATCATATCAGAACTTCAGTTCCAACATCATCTGTTTTATCTTATATACCACTTAGGTCTTTGTATAACGTCAGAAGCAGTGTGTGATTTCATGATGAGTCCTATTTATATCCAGAGATTAGGCATTTTGTTCTAATTTTGAAGGTGAGAATCCTTTAAAGGGAGATCCTCTAGTTGTTAAAGGAGTGAAACCACCTACAGCTTTTTCATCCTATTTTGGAGCACTTTGGGAAACTAGCCAAAATTCTTATTTCCCATTTTCCCGGTTGTACAAAATATAATAATTATCACCATGACAATACTCTCATGTCTTTTATGAAAAAAAATATCCAACATCAATGAAATAACATTCACATGTTTAATCTGAGGTACTGGTTGAATTAAGACACCAGCTGAATCTGAAACATTAGTTGAATTGAGAACCCTACTTGCCCAATCTGGTTTTTAAATATAATCCTTCATCCATTCAGTAGGATTTGGCATTTTTGCTTCATTTTTCTAAATTTGGATTACTTTTAGAAGATTGGAAATGTGGTCATTTTTATAAAAGTTATTATATTTCATGTACAAGTTTGAACTATAGAGATCCTGGGCTGGAGAAATAGGAATAAAAGGAATATGAGAGATGGTATTAATAAAAGAGACATCATTCACTTAGAAGTTACCATATTAGGAATAATGAATACATAAGTTTTTATAAATTATGCAACCTAGCATCTGTTTTCCTTGGCAAACTTTCTCTTCTTCAGTTGTTAAGTGTGCATTCCTCAGATGTGCTAGATAAATAGTTATTATAAGATGTAATTGGTGCTAAGGCTTCAGGAGTACCATGTATGACTCATGCAATTTACCCAAGTCATGGATACATTGAAAGAAGGAGCCCTTTCTTTATAATGTGCTTCACTCTGATCCCTAGGCTCTTCTAAGCCAAGTGGTGCATAAAAATGACCCAATGTACTTTTGACACACCCAGATCTCTACTTCTCTGGAGATCCCATGGAAATGGCATTTGTCTAATGGTGCCTAATATTAGCCACAGTCCTGAGCTAGTGTCAAAGTACTAAATCTAATTAGTGAGCAAAGATAAGAAGCTACTGGCTGTCACTCAGCTTGGTCAAGTTATTTATTCCAACAAAGTGATGCTGGGTATTGTAAAAATTGACTCATCAGAAAGGTAGGAAATGTACCCTAAAACTGCTGTTTTCTTTTTTATTGGTTGTATTTATTATCTTTTTCCTTTTCTGTACGAGTCAAAAATATTTTATTTTTTTGCGCATCATTATTGTGCTTTTGAAAGATAAAAAACTGACCAAGAGAAAAGAGCTGTTCTCTTTATCCGTGGAGAAAACAAATGTACAGCAATAGCAGTTTCTGTTTTGCTTCAACAGCATCCAGGCAATACTGCTTAAACCTACCCAAGCAGAAGCTCAATAGGGCATTAGAGGGAAAACCAGACATGAACCTTATTTCATTTCCTATTCGCCAAGAAGTCCTACAACCCCAGGGTAGCAGGGACTTTGGAGACCTTGGATGAATGATTCATGCCACATCAGTGACCTAATGCCCATCGAGAGGTGGTTCTTTTTGATTGCTATTTACCGAGGCGGTCTCCCACAAAGAGACCTTGAGTAGGGTGACTCCTCTCTCATCAAAAACCTCCCACTAAATCCCCTCTGACATTAAAAATGCTGTGTCCTACCTTTGGTGAGTTTTCAAAACTGCAGACCGGGCACCTCCTGGTGAAAAGTTATTTCCCTATTTGCAGTTAAAAAAACAAATCAAACCGTATTTTAGAAAGTGTGACACTTATAATTTTTTCTGGCCCTGATGTATAGATCGTATTTTATGAATACAGTTCACATAGTTTTTCTGATCTCTTCCTTGCCACTGAGTATTTGAACCCACTGTAATATCACTCGAAATGTTTTGCTTCTTAGCAGAAAATGATTTATTCAGTAATGTTAACAGCCATCCCCAGTTTAAGCGAGGATGGTATTGAAGTGACTTATGTGAGAGTCCCAATTTTGTAGCAGCAGTGTCCTTATTAAAGTTCTTCATGGATGAATGAAAAATCTAAAAATCATTTGCTTTTATCCACTAAAGATTTTTCTCCCCATATTCACACTTCTGTGATGATGCCAAAACTTCCCCTCCCCCACACCCGCCAACCCAAAGGAGTGGGTTTGGATAGTATGGCTACCACCTAAGCCATGCAATGTTCGTTCAGAAGATGATGTAAAGTCTGAAGAGTATTCCAAACACTCTGAGGAAAGCCAGCTTACCGACTGTCCTCCCTCGTTTCAAGCCACTGCTGTACAAAGACTTACCGTGGTATCTGCAATCTTTTATCGTAGTTGCTGTTGCTGTTGTTCCTATTCTCTTTTTGCATCTAGGCAGTGCATCTCTATTCTTGACTTGCATCCTAGAAGGCTTATCTCAAGTAAATAGGACACAGCAGAATGCCATGCACAGCAATTTTACTAAAAATCCTACATCAGTCCAAAGCCTTTTTCTCTTCTCACTAGGGTTTTAATTGACGTACACATTTAGAAATTCAAATTATTGATTTTCAGCAGTCTTCACTTGTAATGATTGCCCACTTAGCCACTCTCAGAATTAAAATTCAAAAGGAAGATTTCCATCTGTTTGAAAAATATAACACATTACCTATTATTGATAATATTATTTTGTTAAGTATGTGCATAACTGCATATTTTCATAGGGTAAGCTGATAGAGGTGAGATAGTTTCTTGCTAACCACAGAAATTCTGTAAATAGAATCTTTCTGGAACAAATGTTATGCATAAAATTAGCTTTGTTTAAAATTCACATCCAAATACAATGTGAGTCTATTTATCACATTATCTTCCTTTTCCACATCTAAAAATCACAAAACACTCTAAAGCATTCTCTTTATCTTCATTTTATAAGCAAATGCTTAATTTGCATTAGCAAGCTAAACAAGCACATTTCATAGACATGGAAGCATTTACAATGAAAATACCTGCAGGCTGACTATTCACAATTGGAGTATTTATGAAACTAGCTATAGGGCAAAAAGGCAAAAAAAGGAAAAATATCTATAAGTGATAAAAGTTTTCGTTCCAAAATAATCCTTGTTTTTTTTTTTTTTATGATGACATTGATTCCTCATGATTTCACAATTCCGCATATATCCAGCCCAGAAGGCAAAGGCTAGCCTCACTTTTTGACAAGTATTTGCCATGAAGAGGGAGAAACTATTCTCTTCTCTTCAACATGGAGAAGGGGAAACATTTTGACACTCATCTGTTGTGCCTGTAATTCATAACTCAGTCTTTCCTTCTTTATTTATTTCCTTCTTTTAAATACAGTCTGGTAGTATTAACGGAACTTTTGGTTACAAAATATTCTCTATCATATCTTTATATTATGGAGATGTGTATTGGCTACTTTTCTTAATTTGGGGGCTTTAGCAAGATTCTGAGATGGTCTCCTGTTATATCATCCTGGAGCTCAGAGGAGCTTGGTCTAAATGTCCAGACTATACCCAGATGAGATTTAAGGCCATAGTAAAGGGCAAAATTACCTGAAAACATATGTACAGAGTGGTAAAAAAAAAAAAAAAAAAAAGACCAATAAGGACCTACAAGGAAGCCTTTATAGTTCTAATGGGAGAAGAGAAGGAGATTTGAAAGGAGACCAAATGTGACTACATTTCTAAGAAAACAATAAGGAGAGTATGGTATTGTGGAAATTCTAATGATTAGGGTTCTCAGGTGATGATAAATAAATTTTGCCTTGCTTATTTAAGCCAAAGGGATTTATTAAAAAATGTTATGTGATTTACAGTATCTTTGGGAAGATAATGGAATTGAGACTGGATGTGTGAGAACCTTAAAGAGATTAACCGGAGAAAATGCCCAAGCTCGTCTTGATACCCTAGAGCTGTTGCCCCACTAAATGTGGCATCTACTACATGAGGATGAAGAAACCAAGAACTCCATAGCACTCAGCCAGAAGAACAGATATATCTGCTACTACACTTGTCTGTAGAGCCAAGAGTTCTGCCTTAAAACCTGGCCTTGTAAACCTAAAGGTCATCGGTAAAGTGAAGAGCCATTTTATTTTACTGTTGGTAACAGAAACTGCTCTGCAGCTTGTCAAAAGGTGAGTGGATAAAGTTTTTATAAAACTCTTGAAAGCCTTTGACACTGAAGGAGGGTGTAAAAATGGGAGAACTGGAAGCAGGTATTGGCCAGTAGTTTCTTTCATTTGTTTTTCTTTAGGGTGATGTTAGCATGCGTTTGTGTACTGATTAAACATATATAAAAGAATAGTGAGATTAATAAGGTCTAGATGAAGATTCAAAGTTCTTAAAAA
Organism: Mellivora capensis; assembly: GCA_004024625.1. Classification (NCBI taxonomy): domain Eukaryota; kingdom Metazoa; phylum Chordata; class Mammalia; order Carnivora; family Mustelidae; genus Mellivora; species Mellivora capensis. The sequence goes on from PISX010009097.1 coordinate 68,962, forward strand.
TGCGAGAGTGAATGGGAGAAAGATTATAATATTGAGCAACTGGCCTTTGAAAAAGCACTTTGTTGGGCACCTGGGTGACTCAGTGGGTAAAGCCTCTGCCTTCAGCTCGGGTCGTGGTCTCAGGGTCCTGGGATCTCGCCCCGCATTGGGCTCTCTGCTCAGCGGGGAGCCTCTCCCCCCCCCCCAACGCTGCCTGCCTCTTGTGATCTCTCTCTCTCTGTCAAATAAGTAAATAAAAAATCTTAAAAAAAAAGAAAAAGAAAAAGCACTTTGTTGGATATAAATGGTCGGTGAAGGTAGAGATGTGCGCAGTTACATTTTTAGGTAAAGATAGGAAAATAGAGGTACGCCTGTTAGATATTTTAATCTCATCAAAATACAATTATCATCAGCTGATATAGTGATCCAGTGTAGAAAGCAGGGTAATATGGGGAATTTGGGAGGGAATATAAATTTTCTTAAGAAACTGTACTAAGATTACCAAGCTGTGCTTAGAGTCCTATTTGACACACAAAATTATGATTTTAGTGTGAATCCAGGTTATGTTATTTGGATGTAATTCAAATGATGACTCATAGACTAACCTGGATAAAATGGGAAATGAAGACAGAAGGTGGTTGATAGTAAGAAATCGATGATATGAATAAAGTAGAGGTCATTATATGTTCAAAAATATTTAAGCAGACAGGGGGTGGGGTGGGGATGGGGGTAACTCAGTGATGGGTATTAAGGAGGGCATGTGTTGCTATGAGCACTGGGTGTTATACTTGAGTAAGTAGATGAAGTACTTGAGTAAGTATAGAGGAGAGATAGGGAATTGTGGTGATAGAATGGAATGCATACTCTCAGAATTTTGACATTGGATAGAATTTGGTGATGATAAATTCTAAAATTTGACCTTGGAAATGCAGTGTGTTGGGGAGGGGAAAGGTCGTTGATGGTTGATGGTGATGGAGTAAATAAACTGAGACTAGAATACTGGATTATTCACAAACGAGTTTACGGCTCCACCTGGAGCTCATAGGAAAAAGAAAATGATGAACCAGCTGGATAACTAAAAATTTCAGTGGATCATTGGGGTCACTCATTAAAATCAAGAAGTGAGGGGCACCTGGGTGGCTCAGTGGGTTAAAGCTTCTGCCTTCAGCTCAGGTCATGATCCCAGAACCTGGGATCAAGCCCCGCATCGGGCTCTCTGCTCGGCAGGGAGCCTGCTTGCTCCTCCTCTCTCTCTGCCTGTCTATCTGCCTACTTATGACCTCTATCTGTAATAAAATATAATATATAAATAAAATATTATTTTATTTTAATAATAAAATAAAATATTTAAAAAAATCAAGAAGTGAGATGGGGAAGTCTGTGGTTGAAGAGAAGAGCCTGGTATCCCTAGTTATCTCTGTGAATATCAGATAAGCAGGGTTTTGTTTTGTTTCATGGTTGTTGCTGTTTTGTAAAAGAATGTAGAAGCTTCAAGTTCTGAAATAAAAATAAAGAACAAAGAATACAATTATCCTACCAATTTGTGTAAAAACAAGAAAAAAAGCATTTGAGGTGGTGGTCAAGAAGGAAGTGCTCCCTGGCTGCAGCCACATTTTGGTTAAAGAGACAATAGTAATATTTTGAGATTTGGTTAAAATATGAGAAATTTGGGATGATCATGTTTTAGGAAGCCAGAGAGTACCCCGAAAAGATTTACAACGAAGGGAATGCATGGATGAATTATTATTGAAGAGGACAAGGGTGAACTTCCAGAAGACGACTGACTAAAGGAGAAACTTAGACTTCAGGCAATGTCTTGTTGCAAGATTTCTCTGCCTTCAGTGCCCATGATTCTTGGTCACACCGTTTGGAAGAATGAGCAAGAGTATAAAGCTCCTGGAGAAGGAGGGGTCCCGAGGGGTTGCCCTTGAAGTTTCTAAGTTTAGGGGTTTTTATGAGCTCTTTTGCAGAACAAGCTTAAGCAATGGGGATGTGCTGAGTTGTGCCCATCAGGGCTCTGGTCACATATCTGTCTACCTACTAGGTTGATGTTTATGTGCTGATGGTCTTTTTTGCTGACATCTGGGGGTTTATGTCTTAACTGCCCCTTGCCTGTGATAGTGACAAATGTTTTATGCTTAATTTTCTTATTTTAAGACATTTTGCAGAAGTCATTTTTGCAAAGGTTACAAAGCAAAATGCTAGTGTTGTCCTGTCGAAGGTACAAACAGAATGTTAGTGCTGTTTCATCTTAGCTGTCCTGACTCTGTATTTTCCTGTTGGGGACCCTGGCCATGACTACCTAACTGTCCAACTAACTCCTAACTAATCTAAATCCTTAGAATCTTTTAGAAGATATTTGCATCAGTCTACTCCTCTGAGAAGTATGTAATAGGATAGATTTAGATGTGAAAGAGAAGTTAATGAGGGAATGTCCATGAAGGATAAAGAGAAGAACTATCAATTAGCAGGCAGGGAGAATTTCAGACCTCAATGTGGACCTGACCTATGGAGTAAATGAAGGAAAGAGGAAAATTTGTGTTGAAGGGACCTCTGACAGTAGCACAGCTCTGAGAAAATTTGGGACTTAATGATAGGGAGACCCTAAATAAAGATTACCCAGTGGAGGAGTCCTATGTTGAGCAGAAATAGTGCAGTTCTGGACCCTGCCTTGCTCGGTTAATGGCTGGGGAACATCACCTCAGTTCATGGAAGAAACCATGGAACCTCAGCCTCTGGGCTCATCTTTGTAGAAGTCTGTCTTGAGGAGATCTTAGTAGCATACCTCCACGACTGCCTCAAGTAAATATTCTGTTCTGGCGCCATCAGACTGAACAAGTCTTAGTTTCAAGGAAGCTCCCTTTGAAGAAGTTTCCTGAGATAGCACATTTTTTCCCCTTAAAATGAATCATATCATCAACTTTTAAAGTTTCTATTAAGCTCACATTTTAGTGGAAAGGACAGGAAAAAAATGTATTCATAAAATAAATAATGTAATTATACCATATGGTAAGTTCTATGAAGTTTCCTTATGAAGTCTTTGAAAAAAAGATGAAGATAAATGAATTTGTGGTAGTGTAAATTGACTAATTTACAACTCTTTGAATGGCCTTGCCCCCCAAATATTGAATTATTGATTGATGTTAAAGCACAAGAGAATTTTGAGTGACATTGCAGACCTGATCTTTAACTGTGTCCCATTCTACTTTTATTGTTTTAATCAATGAGTTGGACATATGAAAAGACATCAGTAGGTGGTGGGAAGCTGAGGGGAGACACTGAGTGTTTGGGTTGCAACGAATGAAAGAATCAGAATCCAAAATGATCTCAAGTGTCTGGTATGGCAAACTGGAAGAAATTAAACAGAACAAGATTTATCTAACAGTTCCAACATTATAAGTGCAAGACAGTGAGAATCACATTCTGTTCACCATGTTCAGGAAAAGTACTGGCACTCCTGCTTTCAGATTTAGATGTCACATTTTAAAAAGATGGTTGACAATCTAAAAAGTTTATACAGGATAAAAGAAATACAGGCAGGTGACTTAAAGCTTTGCCGCAGTTTTAATGCTAGTCAATAGAGGCTGGCATCTCATTGGTCTTAGAATTAAATCTTAAACTTGTGAGGGTGTGCCAGAAGGCCTTCTATCTGCTTTTGAAGCCCAACAACACCTTCTGCATCAAGGACTTCATAAACTTGCTCTCCTCTCTCCATGAATATTCTACTCCCTCTTCCCCTAGTATCAGCACTGTCATTTCCATGCTTCTGGAGAGGTGCACAAGCACATGGAAACACTTACATTCACAGAGACACACAGACACACACACACACACACACACACACTTGTGTCAAGACTTGCTTCCCCTTTGTCTAACATGCTCCTGGCCACTTATGACTCATCCAGTAAGTGCTTAGTTAAGAACTGATATGAGGTGGGCGCCTGGGTGGCTCAGTGGGTTAAGCCTCTGCCTTCCACCCAGCTGATGATCTCAGGGTCCTGGGATCAAGCCCTGCATTGGGCTCTCTACTCAGCAGGGAGTCTGCTTCCCCCTCCCTTTTTGCCTGCCTCTCTGTCGTGTTGTGTTCTCTCTTTCTGTCAAATAAATAAATAAATAAAATCTTTTAAAAAAATAAAAGAACTGATATGAGGGATATTTTTGAAGAAATGAGCCTGTTTACCTTGAGACAAGAGTCTTGAGAGACAAGGATAGAAACTGAGTAATTGTTTAAAATAGTTGGAAGGCCTTCTTTTGGAAGATCTATTAACTTGTTTAGGTGAAAGTGTGCTGGGCTGGTTCCATTGGTAAAACATGTGACTCTTGATTTTGGATCCATGAGTTCAAGCCCTACATTGGAGGTAGAATTTACTTTAAAACAAGGTTGTTTGGGTGAAATAGAAAGTGGCAAAACTGCAAGAGACAGTTTAAAGCGGTGGGACCAGGGTTTACTCAATAATTGGGAAAGTTTTCCAAAAGGAATAATTATTTACAGAATAGACTACTTTTTGTGATATTTAATTTCCTTCACTAAAAATGTTCAGAAACCTTATTTTTTATTTCTTAGGCACATTTTCTTTTCACATTACCACAACTCTGGAATTAGAATATCTCTTTCATGTGATATTATCTTAAAATTGTTATTATAATTATTATTTTCCATTATTCTTGATCATCAGAAATTGTCAGCATTTAACTTGAAGAATAGTTGTCACAGGATTGAAAGATAAACCAGAGTATTACCTCCTAGAAATCAGATGGCTGTGTGAAGAGGAGTGTTGATGGTGATTAGATATCAAATAATATTCTGGTAGGCTTCTAATGTTATCCTGCCAATGCTGCTGATAGTGGAGAGGATGATCTCATGTGGAAAAAATTAAGCATCTTGACTCTTGAACTGGTTGATTCAAAAGAATAAGATTCTGGGAATGTAGAAATTTTGGAATTCATGAACCAAATTATGTTGGTTTTACTTTTCTTTTGATGTATGCACAAAAGTAATGTATAAGAAGACAACCATACCCAATTAAGTCCAAAAGAAGGCTTTAGTAAGTATACAGCTTAAATCCTGAGAAAACAGTATTGTAGTGTAATTGGTAGTGGTTTTTTTCCCCCCTTTCAAATGGCATATAAACTAACACATGTCTAAGAATCAATTTTAGCTTATTTTCTATGGAGTATGATTTAGATTCTAGATTATGCTACCTTTAAAAGGGATGTATGTTGAAGAGCATACACTGAAACTCTATGGATAATTGGGACCTAACCTATTTCCATTACATTTTAATCTTAAATTTCCTTGCTTAGTGTTATGGCTTGAATTGTGGCCCACCAAAAGAAATGTTGAAGTCCTACTTCCCATATCTGTTAATGTGACCTTATACAGAAATAGAATACTTGCACATGTAATCAAGATGAATTCAGACTGAACTAAAGTGGGTCCTTATCCAGTAGGACTGGTATCTGCATAAAAAAAGAGAGACACAGGGAGGAGAATGCCATGGGAAGACACAGAGATACAGAGGGAAGAGGGTCATGTAAGAAAGCAGATGGGGGTTATGATTCCAAAAGCCAAGAGACATCTGGGGCTACCAGAAGCTGGAAGAGGCAAAAGAAAAATCTTTCCCTAGAGGCTTTGGAAGAAGTGTGACTCTAGAAAAAAACCTTTATTTGGGGCTTCCAGCCTCAAGAACTGTAAAACAAATGTCCTATTGCTTTAAAATCTGTACTAGTTTCCTAGAGCTGCCATAACAAAGTATGACAAACTGGGTGTCTTAAAACAATAGAAATTTCTTCTCTCACAGTTCCAGAGGCTTGAAGTCCAAAATCGATGTGTTTGAGGGATCAAGATCTCTCCGTGACTCTAGGGGAGAGTCTGCTCTCTGCCGCTTCTTCTCTAGACAGTTGCAAGCAATCCTTGGCTTTCCTTAGCTTGCTGGGACCTAAAATCAATCTCTGCCTCCACAGTTATACTTGTCCTCTGTGCCTTTGGACATTCTCCTTATAAAGACATCAGCCACGTTGGATTAAGAGCCCACCCTACGCCATTATAACCTTATTTAACTAATTACATCTGCAACAACTCTCCTTCCAAATAAGATAATTTTCTGAGGTACTGGGTGTTAAGACTTCAATACATCTTTCTGGAGAATACCATTCAACTTGTAATACCTAGTAAGTTCACCGACAGAAATGTGATTTTCCATCCAGGTTAGCTAAAAATCTCAGAAGCACATCATGATACTGAAAAGAGGACTTCTTATACATACCTTTTAATTCATGTTATTTAACGAAATGCTAATTTGTGGCTACAGAGTATGTAAATAATGTACTTTGGGTCTTAAATAAACACTCATAAATGTAAAGAATGTCATTTCATCAGGGAATCTGACACCTTAACTTTATTATAATACATATTTCACTGTCACTATTAGGAAGAAAGTGAACATTTCTAGGTCTCTGAAATTTTAATATTTAAGAGAATTATTAATCACTAATGGAAAAAGATGTCCATACCATCTTACCTATTTTTTTTACCATCTTACCTATTTTTAAAAACTAAGCCTTTAAAATAGATAATTCAAAAGACATATGACAGCTATATAATTTTCTTTTAAGTAATCATCTTCTAACCTGATAACAATGAACTTCCCACTTAAGGCAGTTATCACCATATTCCAGATGGAACCAGCTGTTTTCAAAGATTAACTTGTCCAGCTGGTATCTGTTTATTTTCCCAATTATGACAGTTTAAACACCTGGAACTCATGTTTGTAATGTTTCTCCCTTCCTAATAAGTGATTTAGTTTTTCATTGTTGTTCTCAGTAAGTGCCGTGGCTAATATGATCTTTGAATCTATGAATCTTTCCTATGATAATTTGGTAATTTAATTGAAAGCATCTTATGTGCACATGCACACACATACACGCACACTTTGCCAATTTTTTTTTAAAGATTTTATTTATTTGACAGACAGAGACCACAAGTAGGCAGAGAGGCAGGCAGAGAGAGAGAGGGGAGGAAGCAGGCTCCCTGCCGAGCAGAGAGCCTGATATGGGGCTCGATCCCAGGACCCTGGGATCATGACCTGAGCCAAAGGCAGAGGCTTTAACCCACTGAGCCACCCAGGCGCCCCGCCAATTTAATTGGAAGTATTGTGTGTGTGATCACTGATTTCTGATCACTGACTCGACCCATAGTTGGAATAAAATAGTATATTTCATTCAAAAACAAATTAAGAGGAGTTTTATTTTCATGGTTGAGGCACCACAAACTTTCCTTCTAGTAGACCTATCACAGTTCAAAATTACTAACATCTAATTGGAACAAACCATCTGTTTACTAGAAATAAAATGCCTTGTGTCACATTTATCAGTTTATTTGTCAGGTTTGGGATGAAGAAAAACCACTAGTGTAATTCTAAATACTCTCTCATGGTTAATATCCAGTGTAATCTATAGCGACACTGTAAGAAGCCCCCCAGGTTTAAGCTTGTTTCCTGTACCCTTTAAGGTCTTATTCCCCTCCTACTACAGAAAAAGAAGAGAGAGTTCTTTTCCATGAAAAATGAGACAAGTGCTGATGTGGGAAAGGCACCACCCTCTTAAAAGAATGATTAAACTATGATGGGTCATCTTGAAAGATTTATCCAAAGGAATGCCATTTGGGGTCCCAGGGAGAGGCAAGTGTCTAGTCATATCTCTAAGCTCCTGCAGAGTGGGAAGGCCTTTCAATAAACTGAAAAGAGATCTAACAACACTTTCTCTGACTTCCTGTTGTGAAGAATTAGGGCCTTAAAATCATTCCACTCAAGGTCTAAGGATTTCAGCTGCCCCAATGTGCCTCCATTAACCTGTCATTAAAGATGTTAAACAAAGTCTTCCCCATTCAGACATAAGGAGGCCAGTCACATTCATTACAATTTGTCCTATAAGCTACAGAATACTAAATATGTTTTGATTAATACTCATGTGAGAAATACCTTTACTCTCTGAAATGTTAAGATAAGCCCTCCTAAATCACTAGGTTTCCTTGGAAATCAACAGATAAATTGAATATTAATACACTTTTTGTTTATTTTCTTGAGATATCCTTACTTAAGTGCATACAAAATCCTAGACGCTGAATTTTTACTATTCAAGAGAGTAAACTGTGAGAATAAGATATCCTGTTGATAAATATCAGCCACAGAGAGCAAAAGCCAGATACAGCCTGTTCCATGAATCTGCAGGGGAAGAATGTAGATTAATGGGTGGAATCTATGAGGAAAGAAAAAAATAAGCTTAGGAAAGGAGAGAATTTTCTATCTGGTTGCTTAAAAGGGGAAGGAGAGGGATGCCTGGGTGGCTCAGTGGGTTAAAGCCTCTGCCTTTGGCTCAGGTCATGATCCAGGGTCCTGGGATCGAGGCCCACATCGGTCTCTCTGCTCAGCAGGGAGCCTGCTTCCCCCTCTCTCTCTGCCTGCCTCTCTGCCTACTTGTGATCTCTGTCTGTCAAATAAATAAATAAAATCTCTAAAAAAAATAAAAGGGGAAGGAGAGCTTTTCAGAGAGAGTTCTCAAGAGAGAGCTTTTCAGGCTATACTCCTGGGGTTACTTTCCTCTCCCCTTTTCCAACAGCTTTTTCATTTTTTTTTCTTTTTTTTTTTTGGTGGGGTGCAGGGAGGTGGGTCTCTGGTTTGTATTCTGTGGGTATTTAACACATGATCAAAGTTGAGCCAATCAACACAGTCCATTCTAGGTCTAGCGTTGGCTCATGTTTGGCACGTGACCTGAACTGATCCCAGGATGGTGAGTTTCTGGGTCTCTCCTAGGAATTTGGGGACAAATATTCATCTTCTGTGATCACTGTGTGTAACAGAGAATGTGAGTTGTGAAACTGCATAGTGTGAGGAGGTGGCAGTCTGAGAATAAAGTGGGCCAAGGGGAGAGAAAAGATAGGAAAGAATTGTATAGGAAAGAAGTTGGGGTTCTAATGCCATAATGTGCCAGAATCAGATCATACCAGAAGTAAGCCATGTCTCAGGACTTGGTGACTAAATGAAAAAATAAATTTTTAATTTTTATTTCTGTTTGCTTGAGTAAAGTTTCATGTCACTTTGATCCAAAGCAAAAATGGTATCACCTGTTGCTTGAGTTGCAGAAATATAGGGCAGAAGAGAGTTCTACCATCAACATCATGATAGGCAATTATATTGGAAGCATTTGCTACTATCATAGCTTGAATTACTAAAATTTGGAAAGGTTTTTTTTTTTTTAAATGAAGATAAAGATGAAGTTTTTACATCATTTTTTAAAAATTTTTTTAAATTTCATTTCTTTTCAGCATAACAGAATTCATAGTTTTTGCACCACACCCAGTGCTCCATGCAATGTGTGCCTTCCATAATACCCACCACCTGGCTCCCCCAACCTCCCACCCTCCGCCCCTTCAAAACCCTCAGGTGGTTTTTCAGAGTCCATAGTCTCTCATGGTTCATCTCCCCCCCAATTTCCCTCAACTCCCTTCTCCTCTACATCTTCCCATGTCCTCCGTGTTATTTGTTATGCTCCTCAAATAAGTGAAACCATATGATAATTGACTCTCTCTGCTTGACTTATTTCACTCAGCATAATCTCTTCCAGTCCCGTCCATGTTGCTACAAAAGTTGGGTATTCATCCTTTCTGATGGAGGCATAATACTCCATAGTGTATATGGACCACATCTTCCTTATCCATTCGTCCGTGGAAGGG
>PISX010009098.1:0-77781 GCA_004024625.1 Mellivora capensis
TGAGTAAACTGTGCCCTGAGTTATCATCTTGAATTCATATTTACTGAGCCCTGTACCATGTCTAGGACAGAGCTTAGTTCATTATAAACATTGTCTTTTCACTCATCACATCACCCTTTGAAGGGGGTAGTAATAGTATCTACATTTACAGATGAGGATACTGAGCCCTAGCCCAAGCTCACATGGCTGGATCTGAAGCCAGGCAGCCTGCCTCTAGACCCCAAACCCTTACCCCAAGCCAGCGGCCCTCAAGCTTTAGGACAGCAGAATCCCCAGGAGAGCTGGTGACCACACCTGCCTGGACCCCATCCCCAGAGTTTTTAAGTGACGCAGGGCCTGGGAGTATGTTTTCTAACTCGTCCCCCACTGCTGCTGCTGCTCTGGGGGTCACACTGCAGACCCGCTTGGAGCCGTAGCTCTTGTCTCCAGAGAGGAGGTCCAGGGCCCCAGAGAGGTGACCGGCGCTATCTAGGCTACTTGGCTACTTAGCAGCAAACCGAGACCAGAATCTGGGTCTGTGAATTCTAACCCTTTCCACACCACTCCTGCTTGTAGGAGGGCACATCCGGTTGAAAAGCGCACACCACTCTGATTACCTGCTGTATGTCCAGCCCCTGCGAATGGGCGTTGGGAGAAGACAAGTCCTCAGTTGGCTCCTCGGAGCCCATGCGGGCCCTTCTCCACCTCCTGGCCTTCCGGTCCATGGCGTAGGGGGTCTCTTCAGGCTCGCTGCTGTCTGAGGTCTCCCTGCTGGGGGCCTGGGGGTTGAAGTTCACGTCCAGCTCCCCCTGCAGGCGCAGCTTCTCTGCTGTGGGGTCCCTGGGGGCCTTCCTTGGCAACCAGGACAGTCTTACCCGGCGCCCGGCTTCCCGGGAAGAGCCCGCGGAGGAGGTCTCCGAGTCAGAACACATGACCTCGGGGTTCGGAGAGGGCCCAGAGCTGGCGGCTGACCGGCCTTGGTGCAAGCTCTGGGCCTGTGTGGGCTGAGGCTGGGGGCTCCTGGGCTGGCCTCGGGGCCGTGGGCACAGTGTACTCAAGGCCTCACTCCAGTCAAAGTCCTCCTCGCTGTCAGAGCCCATCTCGTCGTAGGCAGAGGCCACGCTGGAGGCTGCCTCCAGGGCCTGGAACGTGCCACTCTTAGGTTTGGCCAGCAGGCGGGTAGGTGGCAGAGTACCATCCTTCAGGGCCACCCAATTCCCATCAGGGCTCTGCAAAACCTCGGCCAGGTCTGCGGGGGGAGGGAGGGAGGGAGAAACCAGACAGGGCTGTTATCAACTGATGGCAAGGTGAGGCTGCCCTCTGCATCTTCCCGACCGCTGGCTTGGGGTCCCAGGGAGCAGCTGACTCTGGGAAATCCAAAAGGGCACACCTCTTTAGGAGGCAGAACCGAAGGTCCCCAAGAAGCCCCTTGAGGCCTTGCAAGCCTCAGCGCTCCAGGGATGAGGAGAGACTCAGAGGTCCGGTTCCTAGTGCATCTCTGCCTGGGTGGATGGTCCCCTCCGTCTCAGAATGGCCCCTCTCCTGCCCTGGGATGGCTGGGTTGGAAAGGTGCGGGTGGGGGGACAGCTACTGTTAGCAGCCTCAGGTCTGGCTCTTTGCCCTTGGGCCATGACTGTCCCTGGTCAGATGGGAGAGGACTCCGTCACCGGCCCTGGGCTCCCTCAAGGTTAACACGCTCTGCCCTTGGCACTCCTAGAGATCCTAGCCACACCGGCCTTGTGAGATGGCAGTGTGAAATAAGACACGCACACGCACACACACACGTATAAGACTCTGCCCCCAGTTCCTGTTAATATTTGGTCTTTGACCCCAGTTCCTGACACAGGGCTCCTCAGTTAAATCCCTTGTAATTTCCTGGGTGACGAGAGCATCTTTTGTTCTAAGGGGGTGACTCTGGGCGGCTCCAAGATGGGACTGGCCACCAGAAAGACCAAGCCGTGATTAGAAATTCAGGACTTTCAGCCCTACCCCCATCCCCTGGAGAAGGAAGAGGGGCTGGAAAATGAGTTAATGATCGACTGTGGCTACGGGAGGAAACCTTCATAAACGTCTTCCAAGTCTGGGGTTCTGAGAGCTTCCTGGCTGGCACGACTGCGTGCCGAGAGAGGCACCGCAGCTCCTCGGTGCTCAGGACCCTCCAGGACCTCACTCAGTGAACCTCTTTATCTGGTTGTTCATCTGTATCCTCTGTTATATGATAAACTGGTGAACCTAAGTGTTTCCCTGAGTTTTGTGAGCTGAGCTGCTCCAGCAAACGACTGAACCTGAGGAGGGGGTTGTGCATAGCCGGTCGGTCAGAATCCAAGGGACGACCTGAGACTTGTAATTGGTGTCAGAAGCCACATGGTCCTGAGCCCTTGATGGTGGGATCGGGAGCTACCTGCAGGGAGACAAGGTCAGCATGGAGCTGGAGGCCCCCAAGCCGGTGTCAGAGAACTGGTAGATATGGAACAACCTCACACAGCTGGTCCCAGAAGTGTTCTGTGTGAGCTGCAGAGAGGGACAGAGTTTATTCCTGCTCGCCACATAAGTTTATTTTCAACTCAAGGCACATGCCTCATTCCGGAAAGGATGTGAGGGAAGGAGAAGGCTGTTGGTAATTCCAATCTTCTTTGACAGATGGGAGACAAAGGTGAGCGAGGTCACATAACTTGTCGAAGGTCACAGGGCTCATACCTGGTCAAATCGGGATGATCTCTATCCAAAACCGAGACAGCTCTGACTTGGAGACTGTGCTGTGAACACCAATCAGGGCACTGATCAAGGTCAGGCTGGAGTGGTCCTCACGTGGGGGTCATGGTCTGGGTTGGCCTACAGTGGGCTCAGTTTTCCCCAGAGCATCTGAGATGGCAGGTGGCTGGGGCCCCAAGGGTAGACCTGCATGGCAGAGGGTGATAGCTGCTTGATCTTTTGTTTGCGGAAGCCAAACAGTATAGCGCACCCGGGGAGTGAGTAGGATGGCACGGTGCTCCTCGGCCACGAGTACCTGGGAAAGCCCCGAGGCCTGGGGCACAGCAGTGGCCGGCAGCTGCTGTGTTCCTGTATTAGAAACCTTCCAGCACTCCCTGAGGTTTGTGTGATGAGGACCACAGGGCTTTGGAGGACACTCCCGTGTGTGCAGACACCAGCTTCTGGTCTGGGGGCCTCCAGGGGCCACAGCTCCGCTGTGCTGGGACACTGGGGCAGCGTCTTGCCGGAGGCTGTTTTGGACACAGATTTCCTCCTAGTTGAATGATTACTGTTTCGTGTAATGAAGGAAAAGTTCCCGGTGTTTCACGGCATTGTCCACAGAGTGCTGTGCGTGCCAGGACTGCTGTAGGGCCACAGCCTTTAGGCAACTCAGATGTTGGTTGAACACATTTTCAGCTCGAGACCCCGGGGCACATCAGCTGTCTGACTGCAGCCCAGGCTGGCCGGACATCTGTGTTCCCTTTCTTCCTGAGTCAGAAGGTTGGGCTTCTTTTCCTCCAGGAGGATTCCAGGCCCGGGGCTGATTTAAGCACAGTCTTCCTGGAAGTCTGAGGGCCTGGGTCCTGCCTTTCCCTGGCTGCTCCCTCTATCCTTAGGGCCTGTCCCCCCAGCCCCCACCCCCGCCGTCTCCACATGGCAAAGCTCCAGTGACCTCTCAAAGACCTCATCTGCTTGGTTTGCCCTTTTCCCAGAGCACTTTCTTGTCTCCCTGCCCAGATGTGGCCTCCTCCTTTCCTGGGTCCTCCTAGGGTGACAGCCTGTCTGGCTCCTGCCATGACCCAGTCTGGGTTCTGGCTGATCACGCACATGGCTGAGCCCTCCTCCCGCTGATGACAAGGTTCCTTTGCCAGGGGCTGGATCTCAGCAACCTTTCCAGCCTGCTGCGTCCCAAAGACAGCTGGTGCAGAGGGAAGAGCAGAGGCCGCTGAGTCAGGGGGCCTGGGTGGAAAGCTCGGGAAGCTTCTCAGCCTTGGTACTCTCATTGGTGAAAGGGGCACAGCTAATCCCGCCCTAGCTGGATGTGGGGATTCAATGAGGTGACACCCACCAAGCCAGTTACATGTGCCTGCTCAGAGCAAGAGACGAGTTCTTCATAGCGCTTTCCTCCTTCTCCGTCTCTGGGCTGCCCTAGAACTTCGGATTCAGGCAGAGCCAGGGCTGAGCCCCAGTTGTTGTGATTCCCCGCAGGGGACCTTGGTCAAAGAGCACCTCTGAGCCTGTTTCCTGACCTAAAAATGGGGACAATGTGACCCTTTGCGGCTGTCAGAGGATTATTAGAAGACAACATACGTCAAGCCATCGTACCGTCTGCTACCCCTCAACCTTTTTACCTTGTGCCTGCCGAGTTGGCCTCTACCACTGGCCATGTACTGCCTACACAGGGATTCATACCTACCTATCCTGTACTTACGACCGCGTACCACGGCAACTACTGCCATCGGCCGTGGAAACGCGCAGAAGAGAGCCTGACGATGCTGTTATTGCCCTTTGCAGGCAACGGGCTCTACCCGTTGTGGTGGTAATGGTCGGTCTTCTGGGGCAAAGGGTTTCTATGTTGCCGGCCTTTTCCCAATGCCATGTCCCAGTCTCGTGGGTCAGGTAGTGTGGGAGGCAGGGGCCACCGAGCCCACCTGGATTTTTCCAGAAATACGCAGGCTTTCTCTCCGAGAGGCTGTTTGTGGCCAGTTAAGCGGTGATTTTGATTTCCCCTGCAGCAGGCGATGTGGATCTCTTCGGCACCCTCTGGGCTCCCAATTGCCAGCACTTGCGATTCTTGGCCTGAGGTGTGCTCTGGTTAGCAGAGGCTGCTTGGCTGCCCCAGGGGTGGGGGTCCTCACAGCCTCCGGGAGCAGCCCTCGACCAGTGGCAGCGGAAGCTGCTGGATTAGCACCCCCTTTCCTTTGCCTGCTGCTGTCCAGGAGGGTCCTACGCTGGTTCTTGCTGTTCCCCTGGCCTGCTCCTGGAGTCATTTCCTTGCCACTCTGTGCCTGGCTCCCGGGCTGGTGGTGTTATAGATGTGGTCATGCACCTGCCTTCGACACCTGCTACACGGAAGGCGGGGATTCAGTCTGTCCCTGGCCCCTCTCTTCTGCCTTTCACAATTCCAGTTCACCATGTTCTTCTGAGGAAGCTAGAAGCTGGCCAGCTTTTGTCTCCGCAAAAGCATAGCAGACTTCCTGAATGCCCACCCCTGTGAAAACCTGGTTGTAAGGAGCGTGGTCGGAACTGCTCAAAGCTGTACTCGGGTCCCACTACCACACTCTCTTAGTCCTCTGGGAATAGCCATCAGGGGCCCTGTACCCTTCCATTCTCTCCTTTGTCCAAATTCTTTCTCTTCTGTGACTGTGCGGCAACAACCAGTCAGCGACTACAGAGCAGGGCCTGTCCACGATGGCTATTTCTAGCACCGGGCATGTGCCGTGTCTATAGTGGGTGCTCATTCAAGGTCTATCAAGGGGAAATGTGTTTGGGGAGGCATCCACTGACTGCTGCGAGCTCTCCTGGGGCTCAAAGTGGACCTGCTGTGGTTTACTTAGCTCACAGTGTCCCTCCAGGTGACCCCAACCACGAATTAACAGGCTCTGGAAGCCACCTTTCCCCCGGGGCATGAGTAGAATTGCAGAAAATAGCCAATGGCCATTAACCAAGATGACCTCTACCTCTGGGTCTCCTCTCTTTTACGTTTCTGCTCTGCTGAGACTGGGCCCTGCTCCCAGGTATAATCCACTTCCCACTAAACAGATCAGACACTCCTCAAGACCTGTGGGGTTGGCCTGAACATTTTAGCATGTCAAGGTCAAGCATTCCTCAGAAAAACCAGAGGTTTTCTACACAAGTGCTTTATAGTTTTGTTATTTTAAATCTCTAACCTGAGAGATGCATGGAGTTTTTGAGAAGAGTGTGAAATCTTTTCTGTGTGTCATATTGTTGAACTAAATTTTATGTTTATGTACCACTGATATATAATTATATGGGTACTTTATTTTACAGAAGATTAGGTAAAAAGAAATCATGTTTTGAAAATCAAAACCCTTTCCAAATTTATTTGGAATGCTCCTAAGTCAGCAGGGAACTATTTTGTGAAATGGAGTGTTTTCTAGAAGGTCTGGTCATCTCCTCTAAACTTATCCTTGTGTAAGCGTGAATTTTGAAAGGCTATTTGTTGTGGTGTTGGTTATTTGTTTGCCTTTATGGAGGGAGGGACACTTATTATCATGCAGTAGTTGAAAAAGCCTGCAAACTGGAGCCATAATGTTTGCATTTGGCCACATTAGCCATGGGACCTTGAACAAGACACTCACCCTCATTGTCCCTCAAGGTTCTTGTCAGCTACGTGAGAGGATGGTAATGCTCGGTAGCGCTGTTGGAGGAATGAATAAAGTAATGCTTGCAGATGGACCCTGTACATGGTAAAGTGACTTTTAGAGGGTAGTTATTATTGTTTATTGAAGATAAACATATGCCCTGTGGAATTTTAGAGCCCCCTCTCTGTGGGAACTTTCAGTCTCTGGTGAGAGATAGAGAAAGGGAGAAAGCCTATGAATGAATGAAGAGATACACTGGGCAGCAGGAGGAAAGGAAAGAAAACCTTATTTAGAATGGAAAAAGGCACTTCAAAAACAAAAACCCAACCCATATACATAAATAGGGAACATTTCATGTGCTCCCAGAATCTCTGCAGATTCTACTGACGGGTGGGTTCTACTAAAAGGCTCACATGGAAATGATCTGTTTTGGGAAATTTTTAGAATGACTGTTAAAAAGCATTGCATGGTTTGTGGTTCTTTGCACCTTGAGGACAATGGAATTTGTTTCAATAGCTGTGGGTTCAACATTTTCCCCTAGAGAGTAGAAACGATAGCCCAATCTTTAAAAGCCTATTTCTAAGGTGAGTATTTTGTTGCTAATTTTTGTGGTTGTTGTTCAGAAACAGATTCTAGATCTGACATACAGTGGGAGTTGAGAATCCTCTCATGGCTTCTTTTGTGAGGACAATGCTCCTAGCTTCCGTTACGTGTGTTCGGGTGAGGAGAGAACAGACCCGTGCCAGGGCGGAGCGAGCATCTTGGCTTAGACGGTCACGGAGCCCAAGACACCCAGGTGGCCTGAGCAGGGGGCTTCGTGGCTCTGGACTGTTACCCATGTGGTTCCAAGCACCTCCAGCCTTTGGATGTGTAACTTTGGGAAAGTGACTCAGCTCATTGGAGCATCTTCACTGTGAAGGATTATGTGACGTGACTGGTTTATGACGGACTGTGTGCCATGGATGTTGAGTCTCTGGAGAGGGGAGCTCAAGGGCTTTATGCAGAGGTGGGATGTTCTAGAGGAGGAGCAGGAAGAACGGGCAGCAGGCCATCCCCAGGTGCGGTGGCGATGACAGTTGTCCATCAAGGACTTGTGTGCCCCGCACAGAGCAGCCTTACTGGGATGCACCCAGCCAGGATACCTGCCAGGCCCTCTGCGCTGAAGTTGGGCTGTGCGACTGGTTCTTGCCTGTGGGCTGGGAGTGAATGTGGTGTGGGCCATGGTCCTGCTGAGGTGGTGAGGAAGCAGGTGCACTCACTGCTCTGTTCTCTCTTCCTCCATCTGCCGGCCGGTGTGAATGACTCAGCAGAAAGCTCAGAGGCGGTGGAGGACAGCAGAGCCTTGGGCCTCCGCAGCCCTCCCATAGCCAGGACACTGCATTGTTGCACTGGTGTTTGATGAGAACCTAAACTAGTATGTTAAGCCACCTAAATGTTTGGTTTCTTTGTTATGGGAGTGAGTATTACCCTCACTATTATGTAAGGTTTCAAAAAGGACACTTTTAAAACCAAACCTCACTGGGACCCAAATCCTTCTGAACACTGACATACCCTTCTAGATTGGATTAGCATTTCTGGCCTGCATGAGACCCGTCCTCCTGCTCCACGTGGAGTGGGAAGCTGAAATGTGTCCAGGCAGCTGAGGCATTTTTAACACCCTGGCCCTGGAGCACTCCAGCCCTCACTGTCCCATGGGTCTCAGCTGGAAGAATGCCCAGTGGAAAATGCAACTGCATTATACGTGTGTACTTGGTAGAGGCCTCATGACTCGGTGGCTCGGCGGCCCCAAATGGGTCCACACCAACTCGGGCTGAGCGGGAAGAAGCCTCCCAACAGCACTCCTGGGACCCACAGACCAACCAGATGCCACTTAAAACCGTTACTTGTCTCGTCCAGCCTGTCTGTGCTCTTCCAGCTGGGCAAGGCTGCCTCCTCCCGCAGTGGCTGGGCCCGGCTCCTCAGTGGCCTCGACGCGGCCTCCAGGGAAGGGGACTTCAAGGTGTCCTCTCTGGGGAGTGAGAACGCAGACTGGGACTGCTGTGGAGAAAACAGAGGGGAAGAGAGCAGACTGAGGGGCACAGTCATGGGGAGGGATGCCTTCCGCTTTCTGGTAGACGACACAGTGTGGAGTGTCTGATGGTGTTGGTTCTTCCTGCGCTGGGGCTTACCAGCTGCGAACAGTGCGGATCGCTGTATGACAGCACCAACAGGTCCTGTTGATTCTGCTGAAGCTGGCCAGGTCTACCCGAAAGCATCAGAGCCCTAGTGGGTAGTGGCTGCGGACAGCCTTTTAACCATCCATCTTCCCACCAACATTTCTTAGGTCAACTGTGCTCAAAAAAGAAAGCATCTTCCCTCGGAAGACCTCCAAACCTGAGTTTGGGCAGCCCGAGCAGAAACTTAGGGCGCAATGTCAATTCTACAACAGATTCGTGAGCTAAGTATGGCCCATCCACAAACCTACAACTATTGCAACACGTACCACTTAGTGTCTGAATTAAAGAAGGGAAAAGGAGCTGTTACCTAAGAAGCGGAGGCAGTGAGATTTCAAAGGACAGGCGGAGACACTGTTTGAATCATATCACAGGTACATGGAGGGTGAGGTCTAAGCTGGAGGACAGCCAAGCTAACACACATCAAGCGGCTTTCAGCTGAGTGCCGCTCCTTTTATTCCAAGGGCAAGAAAGCCCGGACTCTGTCCCTTGTGTCGGGAAAACAGGGATTTCACGGAGATGGGTACTCAGGGAGTCACCTATGATTTTGCTAAATCCTTAATATGATGAACAGCTGCCAGAGAGAAAAGAGATCAAATCTGATGCTCAAATGAAGTTACTAAAAATGAAGAAAAAAGCCTTTCTCTGGCAAACTCCTGTGTACTCAGGGAATATATCCCTGACACTCATCCCACCGTGGCGTGGCAAGAAGCCTCCCCTTCGATGTAATCACACACATAATTGCATATACTGTCTTACAGTCCTACTACAACCTGTCAGTTCTTCCAAAGACCGTGAGCTCCTTGACGGCAGGAATGGTGTTTTAGGTGTGATCCTTGGTTGCTTGTTTGTGACTGAATTTCCAGGACTTCAGACAGACTTTAGACAGACAACTCCTTAAGGGAGTTGACCATCCTTTGCCAGGTGAAGTATGGAGCCATTTTCTATGCCCTGACTTTGCTTTTTTTTTTTTTTTTTTAATATCTGCCAGCTTCTCACTATAAACCACTGGACACATGCTTACAAAAGAGGAAAAATGACATTGGCTGTTTCATTTTATTGAGGGTCACATGGTATTTTATATTTGTCTGTATGTGTCTTTAAGAGTTAGCTTGGGTCCAGGGCACCTGGGTGGCTCAGTGGGTTAAGCCTCTGCCTTCGGCTCAGGTCATGATCTCAGGGTCCTGGGATTGAGCCCCACATCGGGCTCTCTCCTCGGCGTGGAGCCTGCTTTCCCCTCTCTCTCTGCCTGGCTCTCTGCCTACTTGTGATCTCTCTGTTAAATAAGGAAATAAAATCTTAAAAAAAAAAGAGTTAGCTTGGGTCCATTTTTATGGAACAAAAACGCTCCCCATCTACAAAAGCCTACACCAAGAAATGAAAAGTCCCGTGGTTCTAACACGGAGGATGGCATCTGTGTTCTTTGTGAGCGAGTTGGGGACCCCAGACTTTTACACTTGATTTCAGGCAAGCCATTGTTTCACACTAGAAGAAAACTATACCCTGACAACCACAAAAGACCCCAAGATCTGGCTTCAGTAGGTTTCAGGACACTTCTGGGCCTGTCTCCAGCCAGGGTGGAAAAGCTCCCGTTCTGAGACCCAGACCTAGTTTTGCCACAAATTCATTGCAATAAACATATCTACCAGCAGATGGCGAAAGGATAATGCATTTATTCACCAGTTAGCTCAACCTCTTTGGCTCCTGGGAAGCCAAGGGATTACTGTAGTCATTTATTTGCTCATCATCCTAGCTGGGCCTTTCTGCCCCCTCCTTTGTTCTCACCCACGACCTCTGCTTTCCTTCCCTTCCTCTTACCCACCCTACTGTCCACGGAAGAAGCAAGTCTGATAATAACAGGAAGGGATGGCCTGAGTTAGTGTCTGCACGTCTATAAAGGGAGGGCGGGAATGGCTGGTCCATGGTCCGGGAGTATCAGGGTGCCAGCAAGGTCTTGCAAAGATGAACTTGAGAATCTGCGTGTTGAAACAGGTCAGCCTCAACTCTTCAGGCACCAGCTAATGGGTGGTGTGTTTGGCACTGGGTCAATGCCAGCTCTTCCTCTTGCTCTGTGGGATTCTGCGGGGGGCGGGGGGGACTTCAAGTGTTCTGTGCCTCAGTTTCCTCATGTAAAAGGATCAGTGTCATGGCTGGTACATAAAAAGCACTCAATGAATATTGGTCAAAATAAGAGTATTTATTACACTCTACCGCTGAGCCGGGACAACATGGGCATTCTCTCACTTGACCTGATAGAGTGCACATGAGGAAACCGAGGCCAGGGTTGAATAACTTGTCCAAGCACATGGTTGGTCAGGTGGCAGAGGCAAGGTCTGACCTGGGGTCTGTCTGGCCCCATGCTGATGCGATTCCATGTCTTCTCCATGCTGTGCCGAGCCCATGCTGCAAGCCTGGGAATACCTTCCTCCTAGAGAACCTGCTCCGGCTGGGCAGGACTTGCCGTTTGAACCAGTTGGCTCTGACGCTCTGGGCGAAACACACAGCACGATCATGAGACCTTGCTCCACACTCGCTGCTACGCTGTGTGGGCAGTTCCGTGACGTGCTCCTTGCATCTCTTGGAATAGTCTACTGTCACTATGATGAATAGGACATTCAGCACTGCCAACAGCGCGGGCTCCCTGAGGGACTGACCATGGCACCAAAGTGGTCTTCACTCGCAAGGAGGTTATTCCATAAAACAGGAAGAGGATGAATGACAACTGAGACAAAGCTTTGCTTTGTATTTTTGGGGTCCGGCATAGATGCTAAATTCAATCCAGTAATTAAAAATAACGAAAAATACTTTAGATCTATCCTGTAAAAGGAGAGAGCAAGTAAGAGGGAGGAAGGAACAGACATGTAAGAGAAAAGGCTGAGAAAAATGGAGAAGGATAGAGAGGGGACAGAGAGATGCCTCTTGGTCACTGGACACATCCTAAGAGCCTGGACCCCTGGGGTCATCAAGGTTATTATCAATAGGATCACCAGGTTATTATGAAGATGACTTTGTATATACATGCACCCAAGATGGCAGGCATTAAATGAATTGCAAGACGGGCTTTTAGGATCCTGAGTCTTAAGGCTTTGAAAGCAGGATGGCACGGACCCCCTACTGTTGGAGAACCACACAATAAGGGAGGAAATTAACAAGAGAATGAACACAGTCAAGTTTCTTTCAAGAGAACAGAGGAGAACTCCTGTCTGCAGGGGATGGATTGAGTTTGGGTTTCAAAGTTAAGCAGGGCCTGCAGTGTTCTGAGATTCTGCATAATTATGCCCTGGGCTAGAGGGGTCTAGGTTGTTGGGGAACTGAGGAAAAAGGGGAGGCATTGCCTGGAGGCCACTGGGTTATGGCCTCTGCAGCGGGAGGTCAGGGAGCCCTCCTCCCCAGGCTCCACTCCAGACCCCATGAGTCAGAACCCCTGGAGTGGGGCTCTGGTGATGGTGCAAATGAGCAGGGGAGGGGGTTGGAGACCAGCTGGTCAAAAGATGGGAGGGCCACCTTCCCTGAGTTACCCAAGAGCCAAGACTTGGCCTGCTGCTTTGTGTCCAGGCTTTGACCACTGACAAGGCACATTTCTGCATTTAAGCCCTCTGCTTATCACTTCCTCCTTATCTCAATTCTAGACCAGTGCTCCGCAACAAATTTTTCTGGGTGATAGAAATGTTCTGCAATGTGTAATACAGTACCCGACAGCCAGAGGTGCTACCGAGCACTTGAAATGTGGCCAGTCTGATGGAGGAGCTGGATTTTAAACTTTATTTCATTTTAATTAATTTAAATTTGAATAGTCACTTGTGTCTCAGGGCCACTGCATTTGAGAGTGCAGTCTCAGGAATGAGAGATCGCCGAATCTGCTGATCTCATTTCATAGAGGAAGAAGCTAGATCAAGGGCTTTGGAAGAGGAGAAAGGTATTCAACTCTCAGAGCCACCAATCTCACCACACCAATCACAAGCTGTGGAGCCTTAGGCAACTTATGGTAAAGCTCTAGCCTCAGTTTTCTCACCTATAAAATGGGTCCAAAATACCCACATCCACACCTTGTGGTGCAGATATAAAAGATATAACATGAGATGAGCAAACATGTACCTGCTCCTTAACCAGTCCTTGTTCCTGCTCATTGGCAGCTAGAACCGCAGTCATCACGCTGTATGACCTGGGGGCACAGCTCACGCTGGAGTCTAGGTCAATGGTTGTGCAATATGGTGGCCTTGGCCAGGGTCAGTCCCCCTTAGGCCCTAACTGTGGGATATGGTGTTAGCACAGACTTTCACCACAGGGGACAGGGACCAGATGCAGGCCAGGGGTGGGGAGAAAGCACGGGCTTAGCTGTCAAGGTGAGATCCTGCACAGCGCATTGGAGAGGCTGACCTTTGTCCCCCAGATGTACCAACTCTTGAGGTCCCAGGCTGGCCCTGACCACTGGTGCTGGTCAGAGGGAAAGAGCTTGGGGTCATGACCAAGGGAAGTCAGGCTGCAGTCTGTCCAAGGGTCGAGACCCACGTGCAGCATCAAACGAAGGTCTGAAGACCAGAGAGGAAGGCAACAGGACAGAGACAAGGAGGAAGGGAGGAAGGCTTGAGACATTGGGGCAAGTGGTGGATCAGGGTCATCGGAAGGGAGCCAGTCCTTCCCTGCAGGCCCTCTCAGAGGCCCGGGCTGGCGAGCTTGTCTGGTTAGCCTGCTAATGGGGTTGGAGCCCAATGGGACAGCACTCACACTGAGACAAAGAGGTATGCCAGCCTCTTTGTCGCTGGAAGAGATAGAACTTGGGGTAAGACTTTCTAAACAGCTAACTAATCAAGATTCCATGGATTCTTATCACTGAGTGCTGGGTAAGGCACAGACTCTCCTTCCAAATAAGGTTTTGTAAAAGCCCTATCATGTGGCTATCTTTAAACCAAACCAGGAGCTACAAATGGCCTTCACAAGGGGGTGGACCCACCCCTGTGTGGATCCACACAGTCTCCTTCCTTCATAAGTATCCTGGGAGCCGAGGGGAAGGGTTCGAGTTCAGGCCATCACTAAATCCCCACAAATCAATATGGTGCCATCAGGTGGCCATGGCCCTGTATTGAGAAACGGCTGCCACATGTCCAGTGCTGGGCTTGCCCATTGCCTGAACATATGTGACCACGGACAATGGGGGACTAACGATCCTGGCCGCTCAAAAGAGCAAACTGTGCCAGGGACCCAGCTGGATGATGGATTTCTCTTTATACCGGGGTTCTGGCTGCTTCGTCTGGGGCAGCTCCCATGAGTACAAGCGTGCATAGAGAAAGACAAAGCATTCACATCTCCCTGACTGATAATGTTGATAAAAATATGCTATTTACGTATTGCAAATCACAGTGTACGGAGAACTCACACCAAGAGGCAAAGAGGGGACTTCTTTGATCAAACATCAAAGTTAAGGATGGAAGGATTAGCAATGGGAGCGAGTGGATGATCTTGTCCCCCCTGTAAGGTGCCAGGCCCTGTGATCTGGGTGGTTAAAGTGTTATCCAAGGGGCGTATCGATGGCTTTTCTGGGCTTTGCTCCAACTATATATAGCCTCAAGGACCACCTCCCCCCACCCCCACACACACACTCATGGATTCAAGACCCAGGAAAGGTGGACATAGCTTGCAAAGCACTGTATACCTGAGATTCAAAAGATGCCTGCAGTGGGAGAGGGACTTCCATGAGGCCTTATCCTATATCAAAATCTAGAAATAAATCATATGCTGTCATTTGCTTCAGGATAAATAAGTAAGAAATGCACCTGCTCTGTCTCCATTGCTGTTGAAACCAACGTGACTATTGGGATGTGCGGGAGGCAGGCATTTGGCAGAACAGATTTTCTGGTGAGGAAAGGAAACCCTGAGAAGGTTTTTTTTAGCAAAGCAAATGGGAACCCTGTGTGACTGCCTGCATCCCAGGTGGACTAGGGTCTTTCCAGCCAGCTGAGGGGCTGAGTGGGAGGTCCCCCCTGGGAAGCATCACTGCTGCTTGTTTTAAGCCGCTTTCACCCAGTACTTGATGAAAGGGTGTGCAGGAAGCACTCTGCTGTCCTCCTGTGGAAAGGGGGTGCCCACTGCAGGCTGTGCCCACTGTCCGGACTCATTCTAGAGCCCACTGTCCCACATCTCTACAGACACACAGAGTGTCTCCAGCCTCAATGACGTGGCAGGAATACTGTTTCTAGGTTGAAATGCAAGCATGACAAGGGGTCCCCCTGAACATTTGGTGGGAAAACAGGCATTTCATATCCAAGAGCTGCCCCATGACACAGGAGACAGGAGCAGAGTGGAGGAAATGCTCAGAGCCAGGAAACCTGGGTTCTGGTCTTGCCCCACCCCTCAACTCAGTTCCAGTGGCTCAGGCTAGGGAGGCCACAGTTTACTGCTCTGTAAAATGGGGAGAACCCAGGATGCCCTTGCGTGGATCTCACGAAGTTAATACATATGAACACCCTCTGCATAGAAAGTCTACATAGAGGAAGTATTGGTCAAATGCCGAGACTGGGGGGATTCACACCTTCCTAGAGACACACCCCCCCAAGCCTGACTCTTTCAGAAAATGCTTCCAAAAGACTCCCTGGAAAGCAGGGTGACACCATGCATGCAGCCTGAGCTCGCAGCGGCAGGAAAAGTTAGTGAAACCTCTGAATGACGGGCTATTTGAAGGTCATGGGGCTCTCCCTCCGCTGAGCCCCAAGTCCATTTCCAGTCTCAGCTGTTCAGCGGAGCACCCACAGCCCTGGGCGGACTTGTACCCCGGCCTGCTTCGCTAACTGAGTTATTCAGTCCTGGCGGGCCCGGACCGAGGCTCCTGTTTAGGAGCACAATAGCAGCAGTAAAATAAGCTGACGGGCATGCTGACAAGGGAAGGTTCTGCCAATAAATCAGTGACGCTAACTCCCCGATAAAGCCATAAAGATGTTTCCTGTTACCCCGGGCATCTGGTGGCTGGTGAGGACACAGGGAGGACTGACATGGCGAGGCTACCGGGCATCGCTTCTGGGACCGCATGCCTACCACGCAGTGCACACCCGTTTTTATCAATCTGCTCACAGAGGGGACGAATGCTGCTGACCCCCAGGAGGAGTGGGGTAAACGCGTGGTGGTGATCTTCCCGTCCCTGACTTGCCAGTTTTAAATGGCACCTGTGTGCACTGTCCCGGCGTCACACCCATGCTGGGACAGGGGCTCCTACCATTGCTGGAAGACAAGCCCTGCCAACCAGTCCCTGGGTTTGGGCGTAATCTCCGCACAGAAGGCCCGGCTCCTTGGCCTCAGCCTCCGGCCTTCCCAGCCCCCACGTCTTCTGCTGGGGCCACTTCAACTGGTAGAGGAGTTTGCAGGCTTGGTGGTTCTACCATAGACACGAGCAGGCTCGGACCCTGGGGTCACAGCAAGGGCCCTGTGCTTTGAGTTGCGGCCCTTGGCCCAATTTCAAGGTGATGGACAAAGGGCTGGGCCACTCTCCGACTCCCTGCCTGTGTCCAGAGGTGGCCATTTCGGTGCCTCAGACAGTATGGTGATCTTCTCACTGTCACAGCTAGGGTCCGGGAAAGCAAGGGGTGGAAGCTGTAAGGAAGCCCAAGGCCCTCATAAAGCTGTTCTTTTCACAGGAACAGTTCAACCCTTTTTGGAATGAATTTTTAAAATGCCTATTGACACCTTTATTTTTCCTAAATGGGTCCTGCATAAAAAGCCATCTGCATATCCTCAGGAGGCAGTCTGTATTTACTCCCTCTGTCCCCTCTGGCCCCTCCCAGCCCCCATCACATACACTTTTCTCTGTTTCTCCCCCCCCCCCCGCCCCCCTTCAGGTAACTTTACCCAGTTGGGTGGGTACAGGAGTCAGCTATAAGTGGTTGAGAGTGGTGGCCCCACGTCTAGGGCACCAGCTCTGATCAGTACCTGGGCAGGACACCAGTGCGTGGTGGGGGCAGGGCTGTGCTTGGGGACTCACCCAGAGGGTGCAGGGAGCTCGGGGGCCTCCTGGGGGTGTGGCGGTCCCCCGGTCAGCGGCCTGGGCCATGCAGCTCTGGGGCTGCGACCACTCTGGCTCTTCTTCCATTTGCTGCTCGCCTTTGCTCTTCTGTTTCCTTATGATCTGGGGAGGGGGTGGGGGGACAAAAAGGGGCAGGTTACTGGCCAGCTTCAGGTGCTATGTGGAGCAACTGGAAGCATCTCTGGGATGTGTTTCAGCTACAGAAGAACTTAGTTTCAGCAGCATACCCATCTGTTTCAGTTACGCCTGAGGGTAAAACAGAACAACACCTTACATTTTGTAAATCATCCTTTTATGATGCTTACAACTTCTATTCATTAAATGCCTACCATAGGCCAGACTGTGGTAGGCACTGTATGCATTGCACGGCATTAAATCCTCAAAATAATCTTAAGAGCTATGGGCTATGACTCCTCATTTTGCTGATGAGGAAACTGGCTCAGAGAAGTTAAGCTACCAGTGAAGGCTGCACAGCTCATAAACAGTGGAGCTGCCTTTTGAACCCACAGTCTCTGGCTGTGAATCCCGGTTTCAGGAAGCATTGTCAGGGTCTGTGAAGGGGGCAGGTTCCAAGAGCCAGGAGCTGATGGCTCATTTGTACCACCTGCTATGCTGGGCACAGCCACACGGAGAGGATGAATCCATTTGTACAGTGGTGTCTGGGCTCCTGACTTCCTAGAGGCAGCTGAGAAGACTTCTGAGCCACCAATCTGGGTTTATTCTTCAATGCCCTTGTAGCCCAGACAAGATGAGAGCGGGAAGCCGAGTAGGGAGAGTGAGAAACTGAGGTGCCATGCCCTGACGCAGATGGGGGGCCTGACCAAGGTGTGCCCCCACCTCCCTGGGTTCTGGGATTGCTGGGGACTGGTCACATCCTGAGCCAGCCAGCTACCCGGGGGTCTGACCCCAGCAGTGTGTGTTGGACATACAGGGACAGATAACGTGTTTCCTTGGTTCCTAGGTCTCTAGCGTAAAAGCCCCGGAAGCTGGATTGAATATACTATGAACAGTGGGTTGGATGAGACATCTGGGGCTCTCTGGGGGATTAGTGAGGATCTTCTGTATGGGCCATGCGGAAGGGACATGGATTTTGGTGACCAAAACGGAAGACTGAACTTGTTCATTGCTCCCTGCATGCAGTCCGTTGTCATGTGACTCCGCATCTGTCCCAGGATGGGGACAATAAGTATAAACCTGTGGCCTGGGCTGACTGGGTGCCTTGCTTTGGTCAGTGACAGGTGAGGAGGAAGTGGGTAACCACAGAGGTCAGGGCTGAGCCTGGGCCTTAGTCCATAGGGCAGTTTCCTCTTCCTCTCCTGGGCTCCTGTCCTGGGTCCTGGCCCCAGCAGCTGCTGTGCCTTTAGTTAGGCCCCTGAGTGAATACACAGCGTGGACTCGAGCCCAACCCACAGCATGAGCCGGGAGCGGATGCCTGAGGGAGAAAGAAACTGAGCTCTAATAAAACATACATTTGGTCTTTGGCCCTGGTTCCTGGCACAGAGCCCCAAAACCCTGGGAGTGTCTTTGTTATGCTAATGAGCTGACTCAAGGCTGGGGAAATCTCAAGCTCCCCATTCTTCCTCTGGAGAGGAGGAGGGACTGTGTGCCCAGGGCTGGGGGCAGACACCAAGTGTCCCCCGAGGGCGGTATGCGGAGGGAGAGGGCATGGAGGTCTGCACACCTCCTCCCCTACCTTATTACCCTGTGTATCTCTTCATCCAGTTGTTGGTTGTTCATTTGTATCCTTTATGATAAATTTGTCTTTGGAAATGCAGCACTTTGCTGAGTTTTGTGAGTTGCGCTAGCAAATTATCCCACATGAGGGCAATCATGATCATGGGAATCCCTGGATTTGTAGTAGACTGGACATCAGTGCGGTAACTTGGGGATACCTGACACCGGTGCCTGGTATCTGCAGTGGGGGCACTCTGGTGGGGCTGAGCCCTTAACTTGTGAGGTCCGTGCTAACCCAGCGTAGACAGCGTCAAAACTGAGTTGTAGGACACAGGGGTGGTGTCAGAGACTTGCGTGTGGCATCACAGAAATCATCCTTGTTCGCAGACACAGAGGTCTGGGGTGGTCGGCTTCTCCACAGTAATGAACAGATACTCCATGCAAGGGACAGTTTACGGCATGGAGGTAGCAGGAGGTGACTGCGGGTCAGCAGGAGACCGAGACTTGTGAGAAGGACACACATATGAGCACACATGCAAACACACACAAGTGGGGAGGCTAGGAAACAGGAAGATGGTGAGTAACCTGCTCAGTGCTGAGTTCCTGGCTCCTTACCCGCCAGCTCGATCCCTAAAGGTGACCCCATTGGATCCCTCCACTCAGACTTTGCGGCGCCATGCAATCCCTCCGCAGTGGCTCCCGGAGCACAAAAGGGAACGTGGCCCAGAAATGGTGCCCAAGACAACAACGGGGCCCACGGTGGCTCTTCCACTGGCCAAGTCTCTGATCCGGGCCGGGGGTGGGGAGGGGTTGGGGGTTGGTGAATGGCATGGCGGGATGGCAGGGCTCACCTACCTTCTGCAGGATAGTTGTGGCCAGTTCCTCGGTCAACTCCTCCTTGTGGTCCCGTAGGTAGCTGGCCTCGTTCTGCTTGTCCTGCGGAGGGAGAGAAGAGAATGGCCGCAGTGGGTGGGTCGGGGGATGTGGCCATCACTGTCTTGGGAGTCCTGACCACAGAGGCAGGGGGAGGGTGGGCCCCGCTCTTGTCAAGGACAGCCACTGTGAGGCTGGTTTCCCGACAATCTGGACTCTCTTCCAGTGGCCGGGACCTTGCCCCACAACTCCCCCCAGCGAGGACAAGGGGGTCATACCAGACTGTCCCCGTAAGCTTCTGCTTTGGAAATCGCCTCCTCGATGGCTTCTTCAGCCACCCGCAGGGCGACAGCCAAGGTGTCCATCATGCTGTGTCCTATAGAGTAAACAGAACACAGATCACTTTCTGACAGGCAAAGACAAGTAAAATGATTGCTCCACTTTAGTTCTTCTGTTTAAGTCTTGCAGGGGCTGGGGGCTAATTTCCTCATTGCTCAACTTGCGCACCAGCTCCACCCCTTCTCCCCTGCCTCAGTCTCCCCCTCCCCCACAACCCCAGACACAAGAAATCGTGATTCTTTGAGAGTTACTGTCTCTCCCTTCATGGCTCCTATATCTTGGCCTTCTTTCCTCTGGTCCCTGCTCTGTAACTGAGCTGGTTCCTGGGGCCCCCAAGGCTTGGCCCAAGTGTTCCTCCTCTGGAAATACTCCTTAGATCCCTCCTGTCCCCATCTCAGCTGGATGTCTGTCCGAGACTCTGGAGTTGCTTCCCACGGAACCAGAAAGACTCTCTCCCAGCCAAGTCACTCTGAGAGAGCATGACTGCATCACACGCAGTCCCTCCCGACTTGCAGACTGCCTTACAGAAATAAAGGCTCTTTCATCTGCTTTCTCCGATGAAGGTTATGTGTTATTTTGTGCATTTCACATATCACTGTGAAGATAGGGATGAAAATTATTCAATGTTCTAAGGGCATTGGACAGTACACATGGTTTAATGCAAATACAAAACCAGTGGAAGCAATGTTTAGACTCTAAGCCAATATTGTCAAGAACAGCAGCACTGGCCAACCTCATCGAGCTCGACTACCTGCCGGCCCCAGGCTGAGTGTCATGTACGTGGCCACAGTTCGTTTGGACCACAGTCCACTGAGTGGGTGCCATCTAACGGACAACAGAACTGAAGCACAGAGAGGTCAAATAACTTGGGTGAGGCAACTCAGTGTGACAGGAGGAGAGATGAGGTTTGAGTCTAGGACTCTGTCTGCAAAAGCCCTTGATTTTAACTACAAAAGTGAAACAAATACAAGCTCACATGATTTTGAAAAATAATGCTAGCATATTTTTAGCAAGCATATTTTTTGCAAATGGCAACAGGTGGAAGGAAACATCCCCACGTCAGAGGGCTTCTGCAGTGACAAAATTCTTTTTGGAGCCGAGTGCTTGGAAGAGCTCTGCTTTCCCAGAAACTCAATCTTTGCTTATTACTTGAAAGTGAGAATTTCAATCATCCCTCCCTTTGCCCCAGAAGCCCGATTCACATCAGGCCCAGGAACACAGGTCTGCAGGGGCTACATGCCTACGCCTCCTTCGGCCAGATTTCAACTTCCTGTTTCCATTTATACTCTCTTACTCATGCATTATTTAACACATGCAAACCTCCTGAGAGCTGCCTCAAATTCTCTGTAGAATGAGACTAAGCATAAATACATCAATTCACTCATTAATCAATCCCTCAATTTAAAAAAATCCTTGATTCAAGCTTTGCACTGTGAACAGAAAGTGGCATCTGGCAAACAAAATAAAATCTCCAAAACCAACCCAGGGATGCTCAAAGAGATCCAGCAAACTGACGGGTCCATCGAAAGCTGGCTATGATGACAGTCACGTCAGGGCTCTGTGCGCCCCAGGGTGGCCGACTAAACACTCAGCTTGCCCAGTGTTTCTACAGGTATAGTCTACAGAATTGAGGTTGTCATCACACCAAGTGCTCCCTAGAGATAGACACTTGTACCTCCCGTGTCTCTGCTTCAAGGTACCAATCAACGTATTTTTCTCACAAGCCCTCGCTAGCCCTGGGATGCCCCAATGGACAAGCCAAGTCCACGCTCTCCTGTGCTCCCCAGGCTATGGGGTGAGCAGGCACTTATGCTAAGAGGCTTGCAGGAGGACCTGTGGTGGGTATCGTTCCCCAGTTCCATAGATCCCTGGCCAGTCAGAGCCTGGAGCCATAACCCAGAGGCTCCGAATGCTATATTCATGACTTCTGGATGAGGGTGAGGTGGGCCACTCAAGATGTTTTGGTTGAAAGTGAAGACTCAGGTTGGTGCCGCAGAGGGAATGACTGGCAGGGGTGTGGAGGAAGGAGAAGGAGGCGAGGCAGAGTGACCGGAGCTCGGAGAACCGGTAGACAATGGGATGGTCAGTTTTAGGCATCATCCTGGCTGGGCTGTCATACCCAGTGATTTAATCCAACACGAATCTAGGTATTGTCATGAAGGTATTTTGTGGATGTGGTTAATATCTACGATACTTGACTTTAAGGGAAGGAAATTGCTCTTGAGGTAATGTGGGTGGGTCTTATTCATGCAGTTGAGAACAAAGCCCTTCAGAGCAAAAACTAAGGTTTCCCAGAGAAGAACGTGTGTCTCAAGATTGAAGCACTGGCTTCTGCCCCCAGCTCCTCCTGCTGACCTACCCTATAGACATTGGGCTTACCAGGCCCCACAAAGGTGGGAGCCAAGTCCCTAAAATAAAATAAATCTGTGTGTGTGTGTGTGTGTGTGTGTGTGCGTGTGTGTGTGTGTGTCTCCTATTGGTTCTGCTTCTCTGGAGAACTCTGGTGCATATGGATGGTCACTGAAGGTAAGATTAATACAGGGGAATTGTGGGCAGGAGGCTCTCAGGCCATAGGGGTCAGAATAGAAAGAGAAGCATAGAATTGGGAGAAAGAGCTGCTAGGAACTTGGGTGACTGAGAGCTTGATTAGGATGTACAGAGGCTAGGATCCCTGTAGGATCTACAGGGCTTGATACAAGCTTGAGAAATATGAGTCTAGAACTCTGGGCTGAAATCAGTGCTGGGCATTTCAGCTTCAGCAGTGAATGGAGGTGCCTGAAGCCTGTAGGAGTGTGTCGTACTATGGGGAGAAGTTCTAGGCGGCAATGATGGAGGAGAACGGGACCTCCAGGCGAAGGCACCTGAAGAAGAGAATAGAGAGCATGGAGAGAGGCGGTAGGGCCCTAGGAGCAGGTGACTCAGGAGGATTTCAAGGTCCAGCACTCTGGAGAAGGAGCTGAAATGATGGAGAAGGTTTAATTTGAAACCATCAGTTTGTTTTGCTTTTAACTTCTACTCTCAGGGGACTATGATATTAGTATAAAGAAGGAGAAGTGAAGCAGTACATGATACATTCTTTCTATGAATATTTTAATATGAACTACACAAGTGTATTCATTATTATATTCTAGCTCTGGAAGATGGACTTGGAACTGGAACTCACCAGGGGATATAAAGTATCCAGGGGTTGGGTAGCAAATGCACTGCTCTCGGCCGCACCTTGGCTGTACTCACCAATTTTGATGATGGATACACACGAGTGGCAACAACAAGAAGACCCCTGGAGACTCCCACCCAGTAAGAAGGGGTTGTGTCTAGCAGTTACAATGCAACTCGGAGACCCGAGTTTCTAAAGGCGCTTCTATTCCTTCAACCTCCCATTAACCGCAAACTCTTAAGCAAACTTACCTTCTGACTGTCTATAAAATGTTGAATCACTGCCCGAAATACTTCCTTCATTCTCCAGGTTTGCCTCGAAAAAGTTTCCTCCTGAAGGGAGGGAGGGAGTGGGAGAGAGAATGGGATTATCACAGGTCCCCAGTGAGGACTGGTGCATGGTCACAGCCCTGGCAGACCACCACGACCCACTCTGATGAAGTCAGCCTTGCAGATATGTAGAGAATCAATGGACTCCACAATAATGCTACAGCTTTTGATGAGTCACCGTTTTCTTTTCTCAGTGATTCCTGGTGTAACACTGCTGCCTCCCTCGACTTTCTTCCAGTACCTTCTTTGGAGGCAATGTGGAATCAAAGAGAGAACAATAGATTGAAGCCAGAGAGATATAAGGGTGTCATTTCCTGGACCTGCAAAGTACTAGCTGTGTGACCTCGGGCATATTACTTAACCTCTCTGACACTTGGCTTCTTTTCTAGAAAGAAAGAATAAGAGCTCATGATGCTGTGGGTTTGGCCTTTAGCTGCAGTCTATGGCACTGACCCAAACAGTTGCCTTTAGCTATTGATTTAACTGTCACCCTACTCTTCCATAGAATGGAGTCCATGTGAAACAAGCCCAGAGAGAGATAAGGTCAACCCATAGCGTTTGATCTTTCCAGGCCCGCTGCCTCTCCTCTGGTCTTCTTTGAATCAAATACACAACCCTAATCTTAATTCCAGGCTGGGAACAGCAGCTAGCTAAGACCTTTTTAAAGCCCCCTTTCAAGTTGGGGATTTTTATGAGATCTCTGCAGGTGGAGAGGATGGATTGTTTTCAACTTTCTGTATTGTATCCTCAGGACCCAACACAGCACCTACACAGAAGGTGGCTCAAGGAAAATGTTTTGAATTGGATGTTGATGGAAAACACTGTTTGGCAGAACCAAGAAAATAAATATGGGTCCATGTGCCGTAGCTCAAAAGGGGGCAAATGCCATCAATGCTATGTCGAACTAAGCAACAGGCCTTCAACACATGTAATAGATGCTGTGCTTTCTTGGACGTGCTGTGATGGGGACTCCCCTGTGGGAACCCTAGGGGTAACTGCTGTAGGTATTTGAGGCAGGTTTAGTAGACAGCTCCTTTATGAAATAGGCTATTAATGTGTAGTCTGTCATGGCTCACTCAGTCTGATCATATCCCTTTCTCTGTGTTTGTGTCCTTTGAGCCGGCCTTCACTTATTCTAGCTCTGTGACCCTGAGCCAGTGGCTTTGTCTTTCTGAGTCTCTGTTTCCTCACTTACAAGGCTTTAAGATAAGTCATCTCTGCAAACCCAAAGCTCTGGTTCCAATATTTCCCTTTGGTGTGGCTACATCCAGCATTCATCCATCCATCCAGCAAAGAGTCTATGAACAGGTGTTTATAGTAGGTGCCAGACTCTGGCCTGGGTGTTAGTATATGGATGACCAAAGCCAGAAATCCTCACTGCCTTGACAAACTTGATGGAGTGGGAAAGAATTAATCAGTCAAAGGCTTACACAAACCAATGTAAAGTTATAGAGATGTTAAGTGCTCTAATTGGGTGTTTCATAGTACAGCGAATGTGTCTAGCAGGGACAGTGAGTAATGAGCCAAAGAGGTGCGGGGAGGAGGGAGAGTGTCTGGGGCAGAGCGGGCAGTTTGCACACGACAGGCTGTGAGAGTGGCAGGTGCATCTGGGGACCTGAATGCGAGGCAGAGTGGCTGGGCTTGGAGATCCACACCATGCGAGTCATGGTGACCATACCCCGTTTTGATTTTTATTCCAACAGCCATATAAAGCCAATAAAGCTTCCGTGGAGGGGATCTGGTCGGATTTGTGTTTCCAAAAGTGCACTCTGGCTGCTGTGCAGAGAATAGCTTGGTGAGAGGAGTGAGGAAGGGCAGGGAGCAGAAGCCCTGAGCTCAGGGTGCTCTCTGGAGTGTGCCTGCCACCGACTGGGAAGAGAGGCAGGGAAGGAAGTGGGGTAATGTGCAGGAATGGTTTTGGAAACAGAGAGACTCAGGCATGTTTACAATCAATAGGAAGGAACCAGTTAAAAGAGAGGCTGGCTCAGTAAGAGGGAAGGGATGTGTGACCTTGAGACCTTCCTGGAGGGTGACAGGATCCAGTGCAGGGTTACATATTGTCTGTCCTGTGAAGGAGGAGGTGAGGTCCTCTGTGGAGAGCAGGGGGGGCGTGGAGGAGAGTATGAGAAGGAAGAAGATCTAGAAACGTCAGTGGGAGACTGAGCTGCCCAGAGGACAAGCTATGGTTCTGCAAAATTTTAAACCTTCTGGGGCAGCACTTCTCCCCATTTCCCTTGAAATTCACAGGTGGGAGCTTCAGTGCCATTTGGGAATGGCACAGAGTGGCTGAACTGTTCTGGAAAAGCGTGACACAGCAGTCAGAAGACACGTGATGTCTTTCATGAGTTGGAAGAACCTCTGATGTCACATGGCTCAGGGTTGTCAAAAGACCATGTTTGTCAGTTGAATCCCAGAGGAAAGACTCAATAGACCCTTTTCAGGAATCATGTCAAAGAGAGCTATAGAGTATTCACGAGTAAAAACAGGGTTTATTTCTCTCATTTATTTATTGAATACTAAATGAAAGCATAGGCTATTTATCCAACTGCCTAGAGATTAAGTATGTTAATAATGACCACTTTTATTTTTTCATGTCATGCTCCTTTCTAGGGTCACTGTTAAAAATCTCATGCTGGGAGCACCTGGGTGGCTCAGTGGGTTAAGCCTCTGCCTTCGGCTCAGGTCATGATCTCAGGGTCCTGGGATCGAGCCCCGCATCGGGCTCTCTGCTCAGCAGGGAGCCTCCCTCCTCTCTCTCTGTGTCTGCCTCTCTGCCTACTTGTGATCTCTCTCTGTTGAATAAATAAATAAATAATCTTAAAAAAAAGTCATGTTGAATCTATCAGATGTCCCATGTGAGCACACGTTACCATGGGACACTATTTAAAAAAAAATTTTTTTTTAAAGATTTTATTTATTTGTCACAGAGAGAAAGCACAAGCAGGGAGAGCAGCAGCAGGCAGAGGGAGAAGCAGACTCCTGGCTGAGCAGGGAGCCTGATGAGGGACTTGATCCCAGGACCCCGGGACCATGACCTGAGCTGAAGGCAGACATCTTTTTTTTTTTTTTTTTTAAATTTTTATTTATTTGTCAGAGAGAGAGGGAGAGAGAGAGAGCGCGCGAGCACAGGCAGACAGAGGCAGAGGGAGAAGCAGGCTCCCTGCCAAGCAAGGAGCCCGATGTGGGACTTGATCCCAGGACGCTGGGATCATGACCTGAGCCGAAGGCAGCCGCTTAACCAACTGAGCCACCCAGGCGTCCCTGAAGGCAGATATCTTAACCGACTGAGCCACCCAGGCCTCTTGGGACACTTTTTTTTTTTAATGTACTTATTTATCTGACTTCTCCACTAGAACATTGACTCCCTGATGGCAGGGTCTTGCCAATCTTGTCACTCTTAAACCAGGTGGGCACATAGTGGGTGTTCAATAAACATTTACTGAATGTTTATTGAAGTCATGAATACATCTTAGATTTACCTGATGGAACTAATGGGTCTCCTTTCAGGCCTGGCCTCTCCTGGTCACCCGATATGGGCTGCAGGAGGTGTAAGCCTAGCTTGGGAGGGTCAGAAGGACAGAGAGCAGAGCAGGGTATGCATGTAATGGCTGGCCCAGAAGATTCTGTGAACTTGGTGAACTTTCACGAATTTTCAATGGACTGAATGTGTCAAGGCAGACTACGGCTGGTCCAGGGGGAAAAGATATTTCATAGGTACAAGGGGTTCTACTTCAACAGTTTGGGAGCAGAGCATGTGCCCTGCATGCCATAGATGTTGTGTATAATGTTATGACGACCAAAATTCTGCAAATAAGTGCCCTTAGCCAGAGTTGAAGATGGAGCCATCTTATTCAGAATGCTACTGCCCCAACTATGGTCAAGTGCTAGCTGGGGTTCTCCACCTTGACTGTGCCTTAAAGTAACCTAGAGAAATACCTGTACTGGGCCCACCTCCACAGATACAGAAGTAAGTGGCTGAGTGTGGCAAGGGATCCTGGGCCCTGGGGTTTTTGTTTTTTTTTTTAAAAGCCCCCTAGGTGATTCTGATGTGTAGTCAGGATTGAGGATGGCAGGGGACAATGATGAGAAGATGTTGGGTGACAGGTGGAGCTAAGACTAAGGGCTCCCCAGTCAGGTGACATAGCCAGGAAGCCACTTCTGCCCCAGAGGATTTGCCCATACTTGCGGGGTGACTAAATGTTCTAGGTGGTGTGTAGAATAAATGTCACTGTTTTATGATCATGGCTTAACAGGCTTGAATATCACCTCATAGACTGTTTCCCTTCACTTTTATCAAAAGGAAGTATTAGTTTAAATGGATACTAACCATATTAAAGCAATAGATTCTAATAGTTCAGTGAAGGGACTTGGTACCCACAGAATGCTTCTAAGATCAAACTGGTGCCAAACAAAGGATGTAGGCTTTGCCAGGTGTTGAGCCATGCTTTGGGAGCACAGAGCAGATGAAGCTAGTGCTCACATGGCTTGTAGACCGTCCCCTGAATGCAATGCAGCAAGTGCTGTACTGAGGCCAAATGAAAGGGCTGCTGAATCACAGAGGGTCCAGAACCCACATCTGCTTCCATTAGGCAGACAGTTATTCCCAGTAAGTGGTTTTCCTCAGAAAATGACACTTGAAAATTTCAAAGCCCTGAGCTGGCCCGCTTCGGGCTCCCATCCACCTGATCCGCCTGTGGGGCCTGAGAGAGACAGAAGAAGAGATCAGAGTTGTGCTCTGCTCTGTAGGATTCCCGGTATGTTTGCTTTCCCCCTCATCTTTCATGAAGCAGTACAGAACACCTATGAGGTCTGAAATTTGGTGACATGTAAGGGGGTACACGAAACAGACCTGAGGCTGTACGTGAGAGGAAAGAAAGGATGGGACGCAAACAAGTGAGCCAATAATATTCTGGAACTTTCTTGAGATATGTCTTTGGCTTGAAAAACTACTGTTAATAAGATTACTTTTAAGCTTTCTTTCGTTCTCTCTCTCTCTCTTTCTTCCTTTTGCCTCCTTTCCTGGAGAAGAAACTTTTTAGAGAAATCAGCAAAGAGAAGATAAAAATAATCTGTGGAAGCCTTCAGCACTGCTCTCATAGCTTAGGCTTCCTAAATAGTTTGAAAGATAGAGTCTAACAACCACCACAAAAGGCCCTAATGATTCTCTGTGTTTAATGCTTCCATCCTGTTTCCCCCCTGTCTCAGTGGCTGGCATATTTTTAGATAAGACACAGCCAAAGACTTTATTGAGAATACAACAATGTAAAATAATGACAGTGAAAAGGCTCCAAATGAGACGAATGAGATCTTTTTTCCATCCCCCTTTCTCGTGGATAAAAAGCATTTACCTGTGTCAGCAAAGAGATAAAAAAAATCTGCCTTTAGACAGAGAGAAAAAAAAAACCAGCCTTTCTGAAGAGGACAGACTGTTCATATTGTGACAATGTTTTCTTTCTACTGGCTGGTCTAATAGAACTAAAGAAGATAATTTCTCTTTCTAATTACATTGGTTGTCTTATGTGTATAAAAACAGCAAGGCAGAATCCACCCTCCAGGCTACTTGGGAGAGAAGCCCGTACTTTCCTGACTCTCCCATTACATCAGGTTCTGGGCCTGGTGTGAGTGGAGGTTGGGAATAGGGGGGAAAAGGGAGTGGAGGGCATACCCGCCGAGGGCAGGCCTAGTCTACATGATCAAACAGAGGACTTCCCAGTGTTTCATTCGTAGGGGGAGACGATTGAGAATCTTTGATTTCCAGGGGCCTACAATTAAAATGTCCACAATACACCAAAATATTTTGGTCTTCTTAATGCACCCAACAGCCCACTGGGGAGGTGGGAACCAGATGACTCAAACTTCCCAGAATTTTTGGTATTTGTCCTCCTTTTTCTGCTCCTCATCGGAGCCACGTATTTAAGCAACTTTCTCTGTCCCGTTGAGGACACCCAGTGTCCAGGGCCTCCCAGCCAGGCCTCCTGCTATCCCCTCAGCCCCTCAAAGACTCCCAGAGCAGCGGGCCTCCAGCGTACCTAGAATGTCGAAGCACGCCCCACTCTCCAGCCGGTGTTTCCGGTACAGGTTCTTCAAGACCTTGGCGCTTCCAAAGCGTTTGAAGCGGCTCTTCACGTTACTGTAGAACCATTCCAGAGACTGGGTCCTCAGAAGCCTGAGGAAGACACAGAATAAGCAAACAAAATGAGAGACAAAGCCTGGAATTACGAAGTGGCGGGCGGCAAAAGTTGCCCCCGGACTTCCTAGCTCCTTCCGCCAAGATGTGGAGCAGCATCCCTCTCGACTCTTGAATCCAGGCCGGCCTGTGACTTGCTCAGACCACAGGGACCGGTGGGCAAAAAGACAGCTCCCTCTCATGCAGCTCTTAAAAGTCCTGCACCCTGTTACCACATGGTCAAGGCCGAGCTGGTCTTAGGGGGGCGGCGAGAGACACTTGGCTCAAGCACCCCTTTCACCTCAGCTGGTGGCCGGCCAAGCCCAGAAGAGGTGACAGGGATGAGGTGAGTGACAAGGGCGGTAGCAGCCAGGATGTCAGCAGTGAGGACGAGGCCCAGGCCACCCAGACAAAGAGATATTCATCAGGGATGTAGACTCGGAACATGACACTGACCCTGGTGCTGAGGACGCAGGCCAGCCCGTGGCGGTGACAACGATTCAGGCAGAGATGGAGGTGGCCAGCAGAGCCGCAGCCACAGCCAGAGTCACAGTGCCAGTCCCATCCCTACTGTCAGCGAGCACTCAGCCCAGGAGGCTGGCAGTGACGCCACAGCTTCCGGTCCCAGCAGCAGTGACCCCGTCCCAGGGCCTTCGGGGCTGGCGCAGACACGATTACCATGCACAGAAAGGCACTTTGCCAATGGTCTCTTTGTGAGCCCTTTGCTCTGTTCCTCCCTTCCTCCAAACCTCTGCTGTTCTTAAAGACAGTCTCTCTTTAAACAAACAAACACAGCGCCTGCCAGTTGCCTGGGGTGAGCAAGTGGCCCGAAGTGAGACCAACGAAGCATGTGCCTGAGTCCACCCAGCAGCAGGTGGGTGAGTGCCTGACATTTGAAGCCACTCACGGACGCACCTGCTTCATAGCAGGCTCTGCATTTGATGCTCATGCTGCATTAACAACACTAATTCAGCCTGGGGACGTACAAAGCATAAGAGAGACACAGGCTCTAGGACAAGATTCTCCAGCCACTTACTGATTCAGCTAGAAGTACTGAGGGAAAGCAGTTTCTTGCTCAGGACTGGAATGGTCCATACAGAATACTGTCAGGATGCTTCTGGTTTTGGCTCAGTACTTCTAAATCCCTTCCATTTTAAGAATAGCTCTTGTTGTACCTTTTATTGTGAATGTAATAACAGATACTCATTATAGAGAATTCAGAAAAGTAAAATGAATACAAAGGCCTCTCGCTCCCCAGATGCCAGGGATAGGTGAGAAGGTAGCCAGAGGGAAAAGTCAATGCAGATGAAGAATGGGGGTGAGAGCAGAACCAGAGATTTTGACATATTTCTAGAAAATCAGAAGTGAGTGATTCCATAAAGATCAGAGAAAATGCTGCCCTCCAGGTAGGCACTGGAGCTGGGCCTTCCGGACTAAGATGTCTAATTTGGAGTTGGTTGGTGCCAAGAGCAGGACTGGTTGTAACACAGAATTCAGAAAGCTTATTTAGTGGTTGTGTAGGCAACCATTGGTCCCTATTCCAATTCCCAATCAGCTGAACAATTGGCCCAAGGTTGTTTTGTCCTTAGGCCCCACACAGAAAATAGTCCTCTAATAAAACTGAACAACCTACTTGGAGAAGACTAGGACTTGAATATAGGGGTTAAACCTGTAATGAAACCCTCCTTCTGCAGCCCTGGGGGAGTCCCCACACACTGCCCAACAGATCCTACTCATCTACCCTAGAGCTGGGCCTGCCAGGTGTCTGTCTGGCTAATAAACTTGGGAGTTGTCAGTCAGCACACCCACCCTTTTTTCACAGGAGAGGTCTCCGGGGAATACTAACCTACCCATGTAAGTCACCTTTATTAACCAGCGAAGTCCTTTGTTAAAAATATGTATAGATAACTGGGGATCAGTAGATATTTGAAACAATCCAATGCCATGGGAAAGAAGGACCTAGATAAACTAAAAGCAAACTTTTAGAAAGGGAAATGAAGGTAATCTAGGGTAATGAAAATAACTTTAAAAATTCTAATAAACAACTGATTTGAAAAAGACACCACATCCTATCCACACAACAACACTAGGTGGTGTGAAAATTAAGTAATCAGAAGACAATGTTTTCTGGAATATAGAACATATGATTGGGGAAAGAAAAGTAATAGGAGGTCTAAAAGTTAAAATCAATATACTTTCCAGAATGCAGAGGAAGAAGTAAAAAAGATAGGACATATCAGAGGAAGAAACGTGAGGATGAATTCAGTGGCCTCGGCATCTAACAGGATTCCAGGGAGGAGGGAGAGGAAAGAAAAAAAATCAATCACATAACAGAAGAAAATGGCTGCAAGCTAAGAAAGGCAAATGTCTTTAGGGTTAGAAGAGTCTACCAGTGGCAAAGCAGAATAAATTGATTACAACACAAAGTTCAGCAGACAAAGCCACCTAGATAAGTCTTCATGAAGACCCTCCAAGATGACGCTTCTAGGCAGAAGAAAAAGGGTATTTTTGCAAATGAACAAAAATAATAATGACATGAAACATTTAAATCAGTAACACTGAATGCTAGAAGACAGTGGAGCATGTCTTTTCTAAGCCCAGAGAAGAAATGGCAAGACCTCAGAACTCTATGCTCAGCCAAACTATCATCAGATAAGGGCCAAATAAAAATACTTTCAGACATGTAAGTTCTCAGAAAATCGATGTACTTTCTAGGAATAAAAACTGTTAAGGTATACTTAGGGGAGCAAAAAAAAAAATACAAGAAAGTGGAAATCATGGGACTCTAGAAAGAGGGAGTTAGTCCAGGGGTCCGATGGATGGAAGTCCCAGATGTCAGGGGCATAGCAGATCTGAAAGGAGGGGGTAGGGGGTGCACACAGTCAATGAGCACTGGATTAAGAAGCCCAACGAATGAAGAGAGACAGTGAAGAAGGAACCACAGCCTTCTTTTGTCAATAAGAAAAAAGAATTAGAAAGCCCAGGAAAAACAAAAACACAACTAGAAAGCGGCTGTAGAAAGTGATGGTCTCAACAAGAAGCAAATAAAAACTGTTAAGAACTTGTCAACTTGGGGTGCCTGGGTAGCTCAGTGGGTTAAAGCCTCTGCCTTCAGCTCAGATCATGATCCTAGGGTCCTGGGATCGAGCCCCACATCAGGCTTTCTGCTCGGCTGAAAGCCTGCTTCCCTTCCTCTCTCTCTGCCTGTCTCTCTGCCTATTTGTGATCTCTGTCTGTCAAATAAATAAATAAATAATCTTAAAAAAAAAAAAAAGAACTTATCAACTCCTGAAGCAGAAGGGAGGTGAATGGCCCATTCTTCTTCAGGTGGCCCAGGTTCACGGCCAAAGATTATATTTCCCTCTTTCTATGGATTTCACTGCAAGACTCTGCTCTATAGCAAATGATATATATTATATTTTATAATAATATTTACAATATAATTTTATATAGAATATTAAAATGCCATTAACTTTTCACACCCTATTTACAGACAAAGAAAGCATGAAAGATCCTCACTGTCAAGACGTTTGCACTTTTTGCTGAAAGCAAAATCAAGTTACCAGCTAGCGTGACAGAAGCCTGAATGCAGAAAGAGGATTCTGTGGTTCCTACCACAGAGATGATTCACATGCTAATTTCCTCATCTTACACTGATGGAGTCCAGATAGGCTTCTAAACTATAGGGACAACAATAGTGGCTTAAATGTGTTATTTAAAGTGATAGAGGTCATTTGGTTTTAATAAAAGGTTTTATAAAACTTTAATAAAACTTTGTGGGGAAGGGAAAGAGGTAGCAAGAAGTAGGCTATTTATGAAGGTCTAGAGTTGACAAATCAAGAAATGGTAAGATAAGCATGTGAGTTACAATTATAGTAGTAACCCCAAGAAATGTTTACAGGTGCTTGCGTGGAGCATTGGGATTTCCCATGCAGATGGGGGCATAAGAATATTTTTATTTTTATTTTTTTAAAGATTTGTTCTATTTTATTTGAGAGAGAGAGAGCACATACACACACATGAGTGTGAAGAGGGGCAGAGGGAGAAGCAGACTCCCCACTGAGCAGGGAGCCTGCTGCGGGGCTTGATCCCAGGTCCCTCAGATCATGACCTGAGCCAAATTCGAGAATCGGCTCTTAACTGAATGAACCACCCAGGTGCCCCAACTTTTTAAGCTATCATTTTATATTGTTTGATTTTTTAAAAACAAGGCATTATGCATTAATGTAAAAGCACTAAAATAAAAACAAATAAAAGAAGATTTTTTTAAAAATCACCCCAAAGTTCCTGACATCTGAAGAATGTTTATTATGAACTACATGTCTGTGTTCCCACAAAAGTCATGTTGAAACCTAATCCCTAATGTGATGTTATTTGGAGGTGGGGGCTTTGAGAGGGGAGGTGTCATGAATGAGACGGTGTCCTTACAAAAGAGACCCTAGAACACTCCCTCCCCCCTTCTACCATGTGAGGATACAGTGAGAAGATGGCCGTCTAGGAAGTAGGAAGCAGCTCTTCACCAGACACTACGACTGCCGGTGCCTTGATCCGAGACTTCCCAGCCTCCAGGATACTGAGAAATAAGTTTCTGTTGTTCATAAGCCGCTCAGTCTGTGGTATTTCTTTATCACAGCCGGGACAGACAAAGATGGTGCTCTTCCAGCTTCTTCTCAAGGGAATCCCTGAGGACCTAATCAGCCTGTGCAGATTGGGAGGAGTCCAGGAACTGGTGGTGTGTGTGCACATGTGCACACACACACGGTGAAACCAGTGTTGATCTAAAGCCTACCGGTGCCTCAGAAGGGGCCCCAGGGCCAGCACTGTTCTGAGAGATCACATTTTTCACGAGGGAGGATGCTCTCCCTCTTCTGATAGAGCAATTCAGCAGACAAAGGCTGCGGGGCAGTCAGGGCAGCCACCGAGAGTGGCCAGGAAGCCGTGATGGTGGCAGTGGAGGGGTACGCCTCCTAGAAGGTTTGTGACTTCATTGGAGAGAAGAAATTGCATATGGGCTTGTTCCTGAGCGCATGTGAGGGACTTCCAGGACAACAACACACACAAGGTCTTTTAACACACATGGGATCACAAAGGCTTTGATCTTGCAGATGGCTTCCCAGTCTTGTTTGTCACTTCATTCAAGTCTCTGCACAAATGTTGCCCCTTGTGAGCCTTGCTTGACCACCTTCCCTAGAATACCACGACCAGGGGTGCCTGAGGGGCTCAGTCGATGAATCAGCCGATGCTTGGTTTCATCTCAGGTCATGATCTCAGAGTCCTGAGATGGGGCTCTGTGTTCACTGGGGATCCTGCTTGAGATTCTCTCTCATGCTCTCCCACTGCTCCTGTAACCACCCCCCCTCCCCGGAACTGCACACACTCACACACTCTCTCTAAAATAAATAATCTTTAAAAAAAATTGAATACCAGGACCACACGTCTTCTATCACTTTCATTTTCTCTCTCCATTTTTCCAAAGTACTTCTCTGCCCTTGATTGTATTTATATATAATCGTATATAGTTATTTATAAGATAATATATTGGTGTATTAGTTAATGACTTTTTTGGAATGGATTGCAGCTATTTATTTTTCTCTTCAAATGTTTATTTAAACTCTAGGTAGTTAACATACAGTGTAATATTGATTTGGGGAGTAGAATTCAGTGATTCACCAATTACATACAACACCCAGTGCTCATCACAAGAACTGCCCACCTTAATACCGACCACCCATCTAGCCCATCCCCTACCCACCTCTCTCCAACAACCCTGTTTGTTCTCTGTCATTAAGAGTCCTTATGGTTTGCCTCCCCGCCTCTCTCTTTTTCCTCCCTTCCCATATGTTCATTTGTTTTGTTTCCTAATTTACACATGAGTGAAATCATATGGTACTTGTCTTTCTTTGACTGACTTATTTCAATTAGCACAACACACTCTAACTCCATCCACGTCGTTGCAAAGGGCAAGATTTCATTTCTTTTGATGGTTGTGTAGTATTCCATTGTGTGTGTGTGTGTGTGTGTGTGTGTGTATCACATCTTCTTTATCCATTCATCATTGATGGACACTTGGGCTCTCTCCATAGTTTGGCTATTGTTGATAAGCCTGCTATAAACATCAGGGCACATGTACCCTTTTGAACTTGTATTTTTTTATCCTTTGAATAAATACCTAGTACTGCAATTTCT
This sequence comes from Mellivora capensis, assembly GCA_004024625.1. Classification (NCBI taxonomy): domain Eukaryota; kingdom Metazoa; phylum Chordata; class Mammalia; order Carnivora; family Mustelidae; genus Mellivora; species Mellivora capensis. The sequence goes on from PISX010009098.1 coordinate 35,221, forward strand.
GGGTGGTAGGGTAGTTCTATTTTTAACTGTTTGAGGCACCTCCATACTGTTCTTCAGAGTGGCTGCGCCAGCTTGCATTCCCTCCAACAGTGTAAGAGGGTTCCCTTTTCTCCACATCCTCACCAACACCTGCTGTTTCTTGTGTTGTTGATTTTAGCCATTCTGACAGGTGTGAGGTGGTATCTCATCAGGGTTTTGATTTATATTTCCCTGATGATGAGTGATATAGAGCATCTTTTCATGTGTCATTGGCCATCTGGATGTCTTCTTTGGAAAAGTGTCTATTATCGTCTTCTGCCCATTTCTCCTTTTTTTTTTTTTTAGATTTTTTTTTTCAGTGTTCCAAGATTCATTGTTTATGCACCACAACCTGTGCTCCATGCAATGCATGCCCTCCTTAATACCCACCACCAGGCTCACCCAACCCCCAACCCACCTCCCTTCCAAAACCCTCAGTTTGTTTCTCAGAGTCCATAGTCTCTCATGGTTCATCTTCCTCTCCAATTTCCCCAAACTCACTTCTCCTCTCCAACTCCCAATATCCTCTGTGTTATTCCTTATGTTCCACAAGTAAGTGAAGCCATATGATAAGTGACTCTCTGCTTGACTTATTTCACTTAGCATAATCTCCTCTAGTCACATCCATGTTGATACAAAAGTTGGGTATTCATCTTTTCTGATGGAGACATAATACTCCATTGTATATATGGACCATATCTTCTTTATCCATTTATCTGTTCCAGGGCTTCTTGGCTCTTTCCACAGTTTGGCGACTGTGGCCAGTGGTGCTATGAACATTGGGGTACAGATGGCTCTTCTTTTCTCTACATCTGTATTTTTGGGGTAAATACCCAGCAGTGCAATTGCAGGGTCATAGGGTAGCTCTATTTTTAATTTCTTAAGGAATCTCCACACTGTTTTCCGAAGTGGCTGCACCAATTTGCATTCCCACCAACAGTGTAAGAGAGTTCCCCTTTCTCCACGTCCTCTCCCACACTTGTTGTTTACTGTCTTGTTAATTTTGGCCATTCTAACTGGTGTAAGGTGGCATCTCACCTCAACATGAGGCAGGAATCTATCAAAATACTAGAGCAGAACATAGGCAGTAACCTCTTTGACATCAGCCACAGAAACCTCTTTCAAGACATGTCTCCAAAGGCAAAGGAAGCAAAAGTGAAAATGAACTTTTGGGACTTCATCAAGATCAAAAGCTTCTGCACAGCAAAGGAAACAGTCAACAAAACAAAGAGGCAACCCATGGAATGGGAGAAGATATTTGCAAATGACACCACAGACAAAGGGCTGATATCCAAGATCTATAAAGAACTTCCCAAACTCCACACACACAAAACAGATAATCATAGTCAAAAATGTCAAAAATGTCAGAAGTCATGTCTTAGTCATGACTTAAGTCTGACTTAGTCATGACTTAGTCATGACAAAAATGTCATAGTCAAAAAATGGGCAGAAGACATGAACAGACACTTCTCCAAAGAAGACATACAAATGGCTAACACACACGAGAAAAATGTTCATCATTATTAGCCATCAGGGAGATTCTGCCCATTTCTTAACTGGATTATTTGAGCATTGAGTTTGATAAGTTCCTTACAGATTTTGGATATTAGCCCTTTATCAGATATGTCATTTGCAATATCTTCTCCCATTCCGTAGGCTGCCTTTTAGTTTTGCTGATTATTTCCTTTGCTGTGCAGAAGGTTTTGATCTTGATGAAGTCCCAATAGTTCATTTTTGTTTCCCTTGCCTACAGTGACGTGTCTAGTAAGAAGTTGCTGTGGCCAAGGTCAAAAAAGTTGTTGCCTGTGTTCTCCTCTAGGATTTTCATGGTTTCCTGTCTCACATGTAGGTCTTTCAACCATTTTGAATTTATTTTTGTGTATGGTATAAGAAAGTGGTCCAGTTTCATTCTTCTGCATGGTGCTGTCCAGTTTTCCTGACACCGTTTATTAAAGAGACTGTCTTTTTTTCTATTGGACATTCTTTCCTGCTTTGTCAAAGATTAGTTGACCATAGAGCTGAGGGTCCATTTCTGGATTCTCTATTCTGTTCTACTCATCTATGTACCTATTTTTGTGCTAGTACCACACTGTCTTGATGATTACAGCTTTGTAATACAGCTTGAAGTCTAGAATTGTGATGCCTCCAGCTTTGCTTTTCTGTTTCCATGATTGCTTTGGCTATTTGGGGTCTTTTAGGATTGTTTGTTCTAGTTCTGTGAAAAATGTTGGTGGTATTTTGATAGGGATTGAATTAAGTGTGTAGACTGATTTGGGTAGCATAGCCATTTTAATAATGTCTGTTCTTCCAGTCCACGATCATGAATGTTTTCCCATTTCTTTGTTTCCTCATCAATTTTTTTTCATAAGTGTTCTATAGTTTTCAGAGTATAGATCTTTTACCTCTTTAGTTAGGTTTATTCCTAGGTATCTTACTGTTTTTGGTGCAACTGTAAATGGGATCAACTCCTTGATTTTTCTTCTTCTTCATTATTGTTGTATAGAAATGCAACAGATTTCTGTATGTTGATCTTGTATCCTGCAATTTTGCTGAATTCCTGTATTAGTTCTAGCAAATTTTTTGGTGGCGTTGTTTGGGTTTTCTTTATACAGTATCAGGTCGTCTGCAAATAGTGAAAGTTAGAATTTTTCTTTGCTCATTTGGATGCCTTTTATTTATTCTTGTCATCTGACTGCTGAGATGAAAATTTCCAGTAGTATGTTAAATAGAAATGGTGAGAGTGGACATCCTTGTCTTGTTCCTGATGGTAGAGGAAAAGTTCTCAGTTTTTCCTCACTGAGGATAATATTAGCTGTGGGTCTTTTGAATATGACCTTTATGATGTTGAGGTGTGTTCCATCTATCTCTACTTTGTTGAGGGTTTTTAATCAAGAATGGATTCTGTATTTTGTCAAGTGCTTTTTCTGCATTTATTGAGAGGATCCTGTGGTTCTTATTCTTTCTTTTATTAATGTAGTGTATCACATTGATTGATTTGCAAATATTGAACCATCCCTGCAGCCTAGGAATAAATCCCACTTGATGGTGGTAAATGATTTTTTAAAAGTACCGTTGGATTGATTTGCAAGTATGTTGTTGAGAATTTTTGTTTCCATGTTCATCAGGGATATTGGCCTGTAATTCTCCTTTTTGGTGGGGTATTTGTCCGGTTTTAGAATCAAGGTGATTCTGGCCTCATACAAGGAGTTTGGAAGTTTTCCTTCCATTTCTATTTTCTGGAACAGTTTGAGAAGGATAGGTATTAATTCTTCTTTAAATGTTTCGTAGAATTCCCCTGGGAAGCCACCTGACCCTGGACTTTTGTTTGTTGAGAGATTTTTCATTACTAATTGAATTTCTTTGCTGATTAGGAGTCTGTTCACATTTTGTATTTCTTCCTGTTTCAGTTTTGGTAGTTTGTATGTTTCTAGGAATTTGTCCATTTCTTCCAGATTGCCCAGTTTGTTGGCATATAATTTTTCCTAATATTCTCTTATGATTATTTGTATTTCTGTGGTATTGGTTGTGATCTCTCTGCTTCCATTCCTGATTTTATTTGGTACCTTTCTCTTTTCTTTTTGATAAGTCTGGCTAGGGATTGATCAATTTTATTAATTCTTTCAAGGAAACAGCTCTTAGCTCCATTGATCTGTTCTACTGGTTTTTTGTTTCTATGTTGTTTATTTCTTCTCTGATCTTTATTATTTTCCTTCTGCTGGATGTATTTGCTGTTCCTTTTCTAGATCCTTTAGGTTTAAGGTTAAGTTGCATATTTGAGACTTTCCTTGCTTCTTGAGGTAGGCCTGTATTGCAATATACTTCCTACTTAGGACTGCCTTTGTTGCATCCCAAAAGTATTGGACTGCTGTATTTTCACTTTCATTTCCTTCCATGTACTTCTTAATTTCTTCTTTAATTTCCTGGTTAATGCATTCATTCTTTAGTAGGATGTTCTTTAACCTCCATGTATTTGTGGTCTTTCCAAATTTTTTCTTGTAATTGATTTTAAGTTTCATAGCATTGTGTTCTGAAAATAATGCATGGTATGGTCTCAATCTTTTTGCACCTGTTTGAAGCCTGACTTGTGACCCAGTATGTGATCTGTTCTGGAGAATGTTCCTTGTGCACTTGAAAAGCATGTGTATTCTACTGCTTTAGGATAAAATGTTCTGGATATATCTATTAAGTCCATCTGATCCAGGGTATCATTCAAAGTCATTGTTTCCTTGTTGATTTTCTGTTTAGATAATTTGTCCATTGCTATAAGTGGGGTTTCAACATCAACTATTACTGTATTATTATCAATGAGTTTATTTTTGTTATTGATTTATATATTTGGGGGCTCCTAAGTTGGGGGCATAAATATTTACAATTGTAATTGTAATACTTCTTGATGGATAGACCCTTTATTTTTAAATTTTAAAAAATATTTTATTTATTTGAGAAAGGGAGTGTGCATGAGCAGAGGGGTGGGGCAGAGGAAGAGGGAGAAGCAAGCCCTCCCCTGAGCAGGGAGCCAGCCCAACGTGGGACTCGATCCTATGACCCTGGGGTCATGACCTGAGCTGAAGGCAGACAGATGCTTAACTGAATTAGCCACCTTGGTGCCTGATGTTAAATTGTTATTATCTATTCCTCCTTTCCAATAGAACATAATTAGCTCATGGAAAACAGGTTTTTTTTTCCGTACTCCTGTATCTAAGTGCATAAACCCAATGTATGGCACAGAGTAGACACTCAATAAAATCTGGTTGGTGATGGAGTTACATTGTTTTAAACCTATTCTTTTTCAGTTACTCTTCCTGATTGAATTTAATGTCCTTTCATAGTCTTCCCCACAGCATCTTTAGCAGCCCCCAGGTTCTCCACAGTGTAGATGCAGCCTGCTTTATGTAACTGATTCCTATCTTTGGACACTGAATTTTTCCCATTTCATTTTCTATTAAAAACAATTCTACAGGGGCGCCTGGGTGGCTCAGTGGGTTAAGCCTCTGCCGTTGGCTCAGGTCATGATTTCAGAGTCCTGGGATCGAGCCCCGCATCGGGGGGGGGGGGAATCTCTGCTCAGCGGGGAGTCTGCTTCCCCCTCTCTTCTCTCTGCCTATTTGTGATCTCTCTCTCTGTCAAATAAATAAAATCTTTAAAAAAATTCTATAATGCATATATTGGCAGCTAAATGGTTTCACATGACTGCACTAATGGATTCTAGAAGCAGAATCACTGGGCTCAAAGATGTCAATCTTTCAGAAAGCTTACACCAGAAAGCTTGCTCCTCACCTGGGTGTGAGATTCTAAAACCCTTAAGGTGGCCTCACATTGAAAAAAAAAAAAGCCCCAGAGGAGTAGCTGCTCCATAGCAAAGCCCACTTATGGTCCCTACGTGCAGCACAGGAAGGAAGGCGAAAGGGCAGAAGGCAAGCATCAACTCATCTACTCAGGTTTGGTCTACATGATGGCATTTAGAGGCTTATTGTCTTCATTGAGGGAGAAATACAGCTATACAACAGCATGTACTGAATGTATCATCCCTTTTATGTGAAACTGCATTATATCACCCATATCATTGCTATTAATACAAATGGACACAATTATGTGAGTGCTTTCTCTGTCTTAGGCATTCTGCCAAAAGCTTTCCTTAAATCATTTTGTTAAATTCATAAAGCATAGCACAAGGAGTAAGACCATGAGTGCTGGGGCAGGTGGAGACTGGCCCAGGCATTTTCTACCTGTGTGGTTTTGAGCAAATTCCTGTCTCTAAGCCTCAGTTTCTTCCTCTATAAGATGGGGATGACAGTAACCATCTCCTAAGGCTGTTTGAGGATAAACGATATAACACAAGCAATAAGTTGCCTGTCGCAATGTAAGGGCTCAGTGATTTCTTATAACAATTCCATAAGGGTGAGCCTCATTTGGAGAGATGGTAAGTTGAGATGTAGTGAGACTGACTATCTTGCTCAAAGAAGCAAAGTACCTGAGCAGGGATTCAAAATTCAACCATGCACATATGTGAGTCACAGGCTCCGTGGAGAGACTGGCTCTCTTCAGTGTATTCTCCTATAGCATTTTAATTTACTACAAAGAATATCTGTCATTTTTTTAGTATCTGTCATTTTTTATCAAAAACCCATAAAGCTATTTTCAGAATGTAAAATAATATAGCAGAAAAAAAAATACAGAAGACTTTGTCCTTGGAAATCATAACATCTGGGCATATGATTTATTTGATAGCTTTAAAAGCACAGAAGAAATGCAACTCTAGAAAAGAACTGTTCTCCAGGTTGCATCCTCTGCACGCTGCCCTGCTCCCTGAGCCACTGACCTCCAGGAAGGATATGCAGGTATCTTAGCTCTGCAGCTGAGGGTTCATAATAGTCCTGGTTGGGGATAGTCGTGACTGTGCCCCTCAGTCTTTTTTTTTTCCTAATTGTGTCATGTTAGTCACCATATGGTGTATCATTAGTTTTTGATGCAGCATCCCATGATTCATTGTTTATGTACAACACCCAGCGCCCCGTGCGATACATGCCCTCCTTAATACCCATCACCGGACTAATACATCCCCCTATTCCCCTCCCTTCTAAAACCCTCAGTTTGTTTCTCAGAGTCCACACTCTCTCATGCTTTGTCTCCCCCTCCGATTCCCCCCCTTCACTTTTCCCTTCCTTCTCCTAATGTTCCCCATGCTATTCCTTGTGTTCCACAAGTAAGTGGAACCATATGATAATTGACTTTCTCTGTTTGACTTATTTCACCCAGGATAATGTCCTCCAGTTCCATCCATGTTGACCCAAAAGTTGAGTATTCATCCTTTTTTTTTATTCATCCTTTCTGATGGCTGAGTAATATTCCATTGTATATATGGACCACATCTTCTTTATCCATTAGTCTGTTGAAGAGCATCTCGGCTCTTTCCACAGTTTGGCTATTGTGGACTTTGCTGCTATGAACATTGGGGTACATACTCCCCTCATTCTTTGGTCAAAAGGACAGTTCCTTTCCTTTTGGGACACTCACCCGTCCTTCCCAGTACAGCGTATGTTGTTCTGGAAAAGCGGGCTCCACTCCCCTGTCAGCATGTGAGTGGTCACATGACACAGACCTGCTAATCAAGGTCAAGATGGGGGTTTTTACTGTTGTTCTTGGAAGAATGTGCTGCTCTTCTGCTGGGCTGACTCCATGGCAGAATGAAAGTCTGGAGCTTCTGGGGCCACCCTGCCATCACTTGGGGGGGATATTTGTGGTATTCTGAACAAAGCAGGTCTGACAGTGGGAAGAGACAGGATCCTGCTGCTATACTTCTAACACTTGGATCTACTCAAGCCCAAGGTTAACCCCTGGACTCGTCCATTACATGAACTAATGTCTTCCCTCTTTTAAACTTCGAATTGGGTCTCTATTATTTGCAACCAAGAGTATTCATACTTCAAGTATATAATAGGGGGAGCTCTCTACTCTGGGGTTACACCAAAACTCTTGGCATTCAGAAGCATGTTAATGACCTCTACAATGGAAAGCCTCAGCTTATTCTCAAGTTTTGGAATGGAACCAGAACAATGTCCTGGGCTGCTGGGAGGTGGGAGGTTGGACTGAATCCTTGGAGAATGACTGACAAAGCCATAGCCCTATTTGGAGAGCAGACAGCTTTTCCTTTAAAAAGTGATGTGTTCTAGACTACGTTTTCACTTAGAGTTAATGTGGAGAACTTTTCTGGAAACCCCAGGGAAGGCTCAGTTATGATGACCTTCGTTTGATATTAGCATTTTTTCCCACTCATTTCAAAATATATGGCTCAGAGGACACTCACGGATGCATGAGGTTCATGGGGCAGAGATATGGGGAGAAGTTTGTGAGTGAAGATGCCGGTACCAGTGTGGACTGGGTAAGTGCACTTTCAGGGTCCCTGGCCCACCTGAGGTCTCCAGCCTCTTCCTAAACAGACATGACTTTAGGCAAGGGCAACGGCAAGGAAGGAGACTTGTGTCTACATCCTGCTGGAGTGGAAGGCAGAGTGGACTCCTGCATGTGTGTGTTGATTCCTTCCTTTGCCCACTCATTCATACTTCCATTCCTGCACTATTTATCGAGTGCCCTATATGGCAGGCACTGTGCTAAGTATGCAGGCGGTGACCAACAGATGAGGCCACTACCCCTCAGTGCTGCCAGATTAATGTCTTCAAAGAGTGGCAGCTGTGTCATGAGATGGGATCAAAGGCCAAGCCAAAGGCATCTCAGGAATGGCTGGACACAAGCTTTGGGTTCTGGATCATTTCCACAGAGGTGTGAGAAATAGGAACCAACCTGCTTTATGTCTCAGGCATCTTCTTCAATGATGTCCAAACTGCTGCCTCTCAGCTGTAGTACACAAAGAGGAGAAGGGGCTTAGGAAGGGGAGGGCTCCACCCTCCTGGTGACAAGACTTGCGGAGAGCTTCTGGAACCGTCCAGAGGCACCCTGCTTTACTTCTCTGCCAATGATCCCAAGTAACCCCAATGAATGTTCCCACAATGATCCTAAGCTCTCTGTAGTTTCACCAACTTAAGTATGAAAATTTCTTAAAATACTAGAGATTTTTAAAAAGGCAACAGCAAACTTTCAAAATTCACAATACAACATAGTTAGAATTGATGAGTTTTGGTTCTTGGAACCACTTCCTCCCCCTGTAAAATGCAATAATAACTAGTGCTCCACAAGGCTGCAGGAAGAAGTAAATAACTCAGCCCAGGGTGTCCAGAGGAAGGCCAGACCCTTGGTGCCCACTGGGGATGCTGGCTGAATCTGAATGTGAGTGCACCTATCTTCCGTGCATGGCCTCTACACATCTGTCCTCACTAAATGCTGCCAACAAGTGATTTCCAGTGTGAAGCATGTGCACTGATGGGGGGGCAAAGGCACCATCTCTTGGTAGGAAGGTTCCCCCAGATGTACCTCCTCTTGGAGATTCTGATAAGCCTTCCCTCTGGCACCTCTGCCCTCCCTTCCCACTTTGCTCCCTAGTAATAAGAGCTATTAGGCAGAAATGATGATGAGGCAGAAAACAAGACTGAGAATGACAAATTGCTTACATGATATAAACAAACATATGGCATTGATGTACGCCCAGACTTGTCTTCCAAGAGCTCATACGCCTGTCAGGGCAACAAGAAGGTGCTGGAAGGGGGAAGAAGAGCTATTTTATATAGGTTGGTCAGGGAAGGCCTCTCTGGTAAGGTGTCTTGAGCAGAGACAAGAAAGAGGAGAAGGAGTGGGAACTTCTTGAATGGCAACTGGGCACCCACTTGGGGTCAAGTTCTGTTTTGCAGCTAAATTCCAACCAAAACAAAAGATGGAGCCCCTTTCCTGTACCTACAGAGAGTCAACAATATATTTTCTAAATTCTTTCGAAGCCTTTCCTCTCAGTCTCTCTGCCTTGTCTCATTACCTGGTGTCACGATGTTTTCACTAATTCCCTCTCAAGGAAGGCATCAGGATGAAAACTGATGCCTCCATAATCACTAGGGAGACTGGTCTCTTAAAAATGATACAAGCCCCATTTAAATGCATTTTGCCATCATTTATCGAGAGCCTCCTCAATCCTGGCTTCTTCAAGTGGAACCTTTTCTGCATGGAGAGAGCTCTGGCTTCTGTGTCTAGAAATTCAGAACAGGCCTTTCCCACAAAGTAGAAGATTAAGAGAGGTTCTCATTTTAAGAAAATTAGGGATATTTTTCTAGCTAAGAGAAGCTTTAAGAAAGAAAAAAATATGGGGGAAATTTGTCCTATCAGAGATGAGAAAAATGCATGATAATTAAAACAGTGTGATATGTTTAAAATGAAATCTTAAAAAAAAAAGAAAACAAATAGCAAGATGGTAGACTTAAACTCAACCACATCAAAAAATTAAATTTAGGGGCGCCTGGGTGGCTCAGTGGGTTAAAGCCTCTGCTTTCAGCTCAGGTCATGATCCCAGGGTCCTGGGATCGAGCCCCGCATCTGGCTCTCTGCTCTGTGGAGAGCCTGCTTCCTTCCTCCTCTCTCTCTGTGCCTGCCTCTCTTGCCTACTCGTAATCTCTGTCTGTCAAATAAATAAATAAAATCTTAAAAAAAATTAAATTTAGAGACTTTTAACTTCTACATATATTACAAACCCCACAATACATTTTATTATTTTTGTTTTTAGTAAATTATCATTTAAAGAATTTTAAAATAAAAATAAATGAGTCATGTTTAATATTTAAAAAAAATAAAATATAATTACAAATAGGAAAGAAACCTGGAAGAAGATATATAAAATATAACTGTTGATTTCTCTGAACAGTGATATTATGGGTAATTTTAATTTCTCAAATTATATAAACATACACTATTTTACAAACAGAAAAGAAGTACTACATCTTTCTGGAGTTTTCTAAGTAAAAGGAAGAGAGACCATATTCCCCTATAGTATAATAAGAAGGCCTATGGCCACAGGGAAGAGAGGGTTGGCACTCCTGTGTACCCACTTCTGGAAGTATTGGGAAAGTCAGCAATTACTCTCTTTGAACCCCAGTGTCCTCATTTTAAAACGGCGTTTACAAAATACACCTCACAGGTTGTGAAATTAAAGACAACATCCAAAAGCACCTGTTACAATGCTGGCACATAGTAGGAATGCATCCGAGGGGAGAGACAGGCTACAAGAAACATGTTAAGAAAGAAACTCAAAATATACAGATACACCTAGATCACAGAATATAAAAAAGAATTAAAAATGTACCAAGCTTTGCTCATATGGATTTTAGCTTCATGGCAATTCACTATAACCTGGCAGCAGAGATAATCAATAAAGAAGCAACATTCACCTGGGGCACTTGGGTGGCTCAGTGGGTTGAGACCTCTGCCTTCAGCTCAGGTCACGATCTCAGGGTCCTAGGATCGAGCCCCCGCATCGGGCTCTCTGCGAAGCAGCGAGCCTGCTTCCCTTCCTCTTTCTCTGCCTGCCTCTCTGCCTACTTGTGATCTCTGTCTGTCAGGTAAATAAATAAAATCTTAAAAAAAAAAAAAAAAAGAAGCAACATTCGCCTTTGGAGGGGACAGATGAGGGGGTTTTACAATTCTTCACAATGGTAATTCTTTACAATCCTCAGAAATAATTTCCAGAGTTGTGAGGACGATCCGTCTTTACAAAGTTTAGTTCAACTCAGGCAGTTTTTTTGAGCATCTTGCTGTGCAGAGGCCAGCACAGTGTACTGAGGTTATAAAGGCTAGTAAGCCTAATTATACTGCTTCAAGGAGCTCCCAGTTTAACAGGGAATGATGCCTCCCAGCTTGGATGAAGAGGGTCTAATGGTCATACAACTAACCAGCATAAGGAATATAGGAAGAGAATAAGGTTTGGAGGGAAGGCGTATGTTCAGTGAGGATACCTGAATTTGGGGTGCCCATCACAACCCCTGGTGACAACAGAAATCTGGACTAGAAATAGATTTGGCAAGTCTTGGTCCACAGGTGGCATTAAACCAATAAATGATGTATCAGAGGTATAAACCTTCATGGCCATCTTCCTGAGGAAAATGGAAACAAGTTAAGCAATTTGCTGATACGTCACCTAACTAAGCAAATCTGGGAACAGACTACAGACCCTATTCTTGGGTTAGTGCCTTGATGTCTGATCAGATGGTTTTCCTTCCAGACATCCCAATTCGTGTTCTAATGGCAAATTAGGGCTTCTTCTTCAATTCCCAAGCTAATCAAAGCCCCATAAATCAAGGAATGAGAGGAAAATCTAAAAGCATTGTAAGCATTGTACTGTTTTCCTCAAGAACCCCTTACTTATCCCGTTGGAAATGCTAACACTTCAAGGCACTCATGGTGGGAGCAGCTGTCGACTCTTCTTCCTGCAACATGAATAAATTTGTAAACATGAGAAATTCTCATCAGGAGACTGGAATTGTAACTCAACACAAGAACAGTACTGAAATGATAATTGCATGAAGCTTTGCCCAAGAATGCCAGTCTGATTTTGGGTCATTGGACTAAAACAATATAATGGCAACAGATATAGAAGTGCCTTCCTAAAACCTGCTCGGATGATTCTGGCTGCTGGAGATGAGGCATGTCCTCCCTGAACCCTGAGCTCCAACTCAGCAGGGCACTGCATGAACTGAGCTCACAACGAACAGAACTGAGCTCACGCTGGACAGAACAGAGGTCCTGTATTCTCTACCACTGGTATGGTCCTTGGGTGCCTTCTTAATGGAAGGCTTATCAGAAATGCACAGTCCCAGACCTCCACCCTCACTGGAGACTTGCTCAATCAGGACAGCATTTTAGCAAGATTCCCAAGAGATTACGGAGCTCATCAAAGCTTGATAAGCACTTGCTGTGCAAAAATTAGCCAAGTGTTTTCTGAGACCACTTGATTTTCTGTTTTTCTTTTCAATTCTGGCCACAACCCATTTAGATAGAACAGGAAATAGAGCAGCTGAGATGCCTCACTCCTTCCCACTTTTCAAGGACAAAGAACTGAGCTGGGTGATTAAAACAAAAGTTTTGAAGAAGAACAGAATAATTTATTATTTTTTTAAGATTTTATTTATTTATTTGACAGGCAGAGATCACAAGGAGGCAGAGAGGCAGAGAGAGAGAGAGAGAGGAGGAAGCAGGCTCCTCACTGAGCAGAGAGCCCGATGCGGGGCTCGATCCCAGGACCCTGGGATCATGACCCGAGCCGAAGGCAGAGGCTTTAACCCACTGAGCCACCCAGGTGCCCCAAGAACAGAATAATTTAAATGATATCCCCAAATATCAGGTGCATTCCTTATAAGAAAACAAAATGCCAAAAACACCGTTGATACAAATGCAAATCATTATACACAGCAAGGTTTTCCAAACAACCTACTACCAAATAAATTGACCATGATGAACTTAAACAAACATTACATTGTTGGTAAAAATTAAGAACAGCAGCAATTAAAACCCATGACCAATTGAAGATAGTTTCGATGACACGGATAATGAAGCACCCCCCCCCAAAACTGTAGACACATCTATGACTCTGCTTCAGTTTGTGTAGAATACAGAATGACAAGATGTAACAAGCACCAATAACTTACTGAGCAGCAGTAGTACGGAAGGATTCCAGGCCTTTCTTTCTTTCTTTCTTTTTAAGATTTTATTTATTCATTTGACACAGAGAGAGATTTCGCAGGTAGGCAGAGCAGCAGGCGAGGCGGGGTGGAGGGAAGCAGGCTCCCTGCTGAGCAGAGAGCCTGATGTGGGGCTCGATCCCAGGACCCTGAGATCATGACCTGAGCCGAAGACAAAGGCTTAACCCACTGAGCCACCCAGGAGTCCCAGATTCCAGGCCTTTCAAACAGAGGGACTGTAAGATAGGAAATCGGTTAGAGATGAGGGGAGTGCTGAGGTCCTCAACAGGGGACAGCGAGGATTTCTAGGGACGAACAACAGGGGACAAGCTGCTGCCACCCCAGGGCCAAAGGGCATTGTCAGGAGTAGAGTCTTGGAACTAGAAGCTGTGGCCACAGAGGAGACGCTGTCTGAGAGAGAGATGGGGGAAACATTCAGTACTGTGTCTTCTCTTTCCCTCTTGCCCTCCCATCTCCCTCCAGGGTCTGCCACTGGCCAAGCTTGGAAGGGAGCCTGGGTAATGCAGCCTGTGGGAGTCAGCCCCAGGCAAACAGAGCAGAGCAAGGAAGAGCCAAGATGTAGGGTCTGGCAGCACACAGTAAATGACACTCTAGTTTACAAATGGAATGTGTATGAACACCAGAGTCCGGTAACCCTCAGTAATTCCCTTAATAGGTGACTAGTAAGTAGCCTTAGTTTGAAGGAGAAATCCAAGTCTGCAGAATTGTGACCCATTTGCCCACAAGAAGGGAAGAAAGGAATTATGTTTGGGGGTTGATTTGCAGCCATGTGCCCTCAGAACACACTTTAGGAATTGCTGGTATGGGGCAGAGAGTGGGCTGGTATTAGATCGGACATTAGCACTTACCACCTGTGTGGTCAAGGGCATGTTGCTAACTTCTCTGGGTGCTCTTTTGTTCATGTGTGACGTGGAGATGCTAGTGTTTATCTGGCAGAGTCTTAGGAGGCATCACTGACCTAACGTGCTCATACAGCTGTAGAACGTGAAGAGTGAGACGTAAGAAAATGGCAGGTAAAGTTTAGCCTCAGAAGAAACTACAAATTTGTTAAATTTAAGTTCTGTTATCAGCAAGTCTTTTTCTCTAAAGAAGTCAAAGAGCCACCCTCCCCCTATGTGAAACACAATACAAGGTCAGTAGGAAGGACTTGGTTTATCCATTAGGATCAGTTGACATCATTTTGGGCCTTAGCATCAGGTATAAGCTTCCCTCAACGGCAGTGTACACAGCTTCTCTTGCCCGCACAGGCTTCCGGAGGTCAGACCTCTAAAACTGGGCCCATCACCCTGCTGATGGGAGTTCACCTAAATGAGTGTTCAGCATTGAGGACGGGCCCAGGGACTGCCTTGCTACCAGAATCATTTAGTCCTATTCCGCTGAGTGAGACCCGACTCTCAGGAAGTATGCTTTCTAAATAACTCCTTGGAAACCGTGTTCCCAAAATAAATGCAAGGCATGATTACCCAGTTCACCGAAAACAGCCCGCCAAACCAACCTCCCTTTCTCCTCTAAAGCTGATCTGAGGCAACTGAATTAACCTAGCAGAGGTTTTGTTTCCCCAGATGCAAATGAAGATAATAAATATTTCATCAGGTTTTTTATAAAGATTAAATGACATTACTCACAGGAGACACTCAGCACCGTATTTTACCCAGAGTAATCTCCAGGACATGTCATTTCTTATTATCATCAACGTTGTCATTTTATTCTAAGCCTTTGGCTTTCTTTTTTGGGGAGGATGTGAATGCAATCAATAAGTAAAGAGTAAAATAGACTTGGAAAGAAATGTGTTCAATCCTCATATTTCAACTTAACCCGAAAGTTAGATGTCAGGCTTAAGGTGGTCGTTAATTTTTAGTAGCTGTTGAATGTGTTAAAACCCAGCTTGCTGGGGCCCAACCGAGGTTTCTGATCTGGTAGTTCTGGGTGAGACCCAAGGATGGGCATTTCGGGCAGATTCCTACGTGAAGTGATGCTTCTGGTTCAAAGAACAGAGAACCACAAGTTCTAGGACAGATCTGGCAGGTTGCAAAGAGCACACGAAGATATTAGGGACTCAAAAGTGTGGGCAAAACAACAGGATGACAGTCATGTGTTTGGAAAAGAAGGCTCCTTCAGCCCTGACAGCACACAGACCCTTGAGCCCTGAGTCAGTGCAATGTTTTGAAAAGGCAAGAGAGAGCCAGCCCCGGGAGCCTGGGTGGCTCAGTGGGTTAAGCCTCTGCCTTCGGCTCAGGTCATGATTTCAGGGTCCTGGGATCGAGTCCCCCTCTCTCTTTGCCTGCCTCTGCCAACTTGTGATTTCTCTCTCTGTGTGTCAAATAAATAAAGAAATAAAGAAATAAAGAAAAGAAAAGAACAGCCCCCATGCAGGGACCCCTGTG
Source organism: Mellivora capensis (assembly GCA_004024625.1). Classification (NCBI taxonomy): domain Eukaryota; kingdom Metazoa; phylum Chordata; class Mammalia; order Carnivora; family Mustelidae; genus Mellivora; species Mellivora capensis. The sequence goes on from PISX010009098.1 coordinate 50,747, forward strand.
TGTCACTGGGAATTTGCAGACAGACTGTCCAGGAGGCTGGAAGTGTTATGTTCAGTGGAGACGTGACAATTGCCGTTGATGTGAAGCAGCTCGCTGAGGGTGAGAAGCTGGAACTGACAACTAGCAAGAAGGAAGGAAAGCCTGGAAGAGAAGTGAGATGTTCATGTGACACGCCTGCAGCTGCTCCTGGACGCCCCCCACGCACAAGTTCGCCAAATCCACACAGCAGTCAGGGGGAGACAGATGAGAAGACAGGCTGAAGGATGCCTGAGATGCCCAAGGTCACACAGCTTGACTGGGACTTGGCACTTTTTTTTTAACTTTGAGTATCTCATGACTAAGGCAGGTTTAAAATTTTTTAAACTATTTTTCATAAAGCTTTATTTATTTATTTTAGAGAGAGAGGGAGTGTGCACACACATGTCAGAAGTGGGAGGGGCAGTGGGAGAGGGAGAGAGAGAGATCTCAAGCAGACTCCTTGCTGAGTGCAGAGCCTGATAGGGGGCTTGAACCCAGGACCCTGAGGTCATGACCTGAGCTGAAATTAAGAGTTGGATGCTTAACTGATTGCACCAGCCAGGCGCCCCAAATATCAAAAAAAAATTTTTTAAGATTTATTTATTTGACAGACAGAGATCACAAGTAGGCAGAGAGGCAGGCAGAGAGAGAGGAGGAAGCAGGCTCCCTGCTGAGCAGAGAGCCCGATGCGGGGCTCGATCCCAGGACCCTGGGATCATAACCTGAGCCGAAGGCAGAGGCTTTAACCCATTGAGCCACCCAGGTACCCCTACTTTTTAAAATTTTAACTGACATATAGTTGAAACATAATATTATTTGATGTCAGGTGTACAACACAGTAATTGAATAATTCTATACATTAAGATATGCTCACCACAAGAAGTGTAGTGACCATCTGTTACCATACAAAGTTATTACAGTATTATTGACTATATTCCCTATGCCATACTTCTCATCTCCATGACTTATTTAATAATTGCAAATTTAAACCTATTAATCTTCTTCACCTATTTCATCCATCCCTCTACCACAACACCTCTGGCAGCCACCAGTTTGTCCTCTGTATTTAGGAGTCTAGTTTTTTGTTGTTTGTTCATTTGTTTTGCTTTTTAGATTCCACACGTAAGTGAAATTATAGGGTATTTGTCTTTCTCTGATTTATTTTGCTTAGCACAATACCCTCTAGGTCCATCCATGTTGTTGCCAACGGCAGGAAGAACTCATACAACTCACTACCAAAAAGCAATGCAATTGAAAAACGGGCAGAGGACCTGAATAAACAGCTTTCCCAAGAAGACATCCAGATGGCCAACAGACACATGAAAAGATGCTCAACATCAACCATCATCAGGGGAATGCAAATCAAAACCTTGATGAAATATCACCTCACACCTGTCAGAGTAGCTAGTATCAGAAAGACAAGAACTAAAAAGTGCTGGCAGGGAGGCGGAGAAAAGGAACCCTCATGCCCTGTTGATGGGAATGTCAATTGGTGCAGCTGCTGTAGAAAACAGTATGGAGGCTCCTCAAACAACTAAAAATAGAAGTACCATACAATCCAGTAATTCACTTAGTGGAAGAAAATAAAAACACTAATTTGAAGCAGCATTAATGCTGTTTATTGCAGCATTATTTACAACAGCCAGGATCTGACCCAAGCATTCAGTAATAGATGGAGTGAAGATAAAGTGAATGAAGACGACGTGGTATATATATATACATTGGAATATTATTTGCCCATGAGAAAGGACTGTGATTTGAAGCCAGGTCCATCTGGACCACACGGACTGGGGATATAAGGTGAAAACACTCATCCTGCCACATTCGTCCCACATGCCAGGCAGTGTTCTAAGCACTTCATACAAACTACCCTATTGAAGCCTCACAACCACTCTGTTGTGGGGTAGTCTGCTTGTTAGTTCCCATTTCACAAAGAGGAACTGGAGGCTATATAACTTGCCTGAGGACCCATGGCCAGTGGGAGGTAGAGCCATGGTCCGAGCCCAGCAGTCTGGCTCCAGAGGTTGTGCCCATTGCCCCTGCACCACACTGGCTGTCCTCTGTAAGGCAGGGATTCTCTCAAAAGAGAAAAATAATAAGCCAAGCACAGAAATAATACCTATTCTCCTGAAGCTGTTTCAAAAAACTAAAGCAGAAGGAAAACCTTCAGACTCTTTATATGAAGCCAGCATTACCTGATCCCCAAACCAGGCAAAGACCACACCAAAAAAGGAGAATTTCAGACCAATATCCCTGATGAATATGGATGCCAAGATTCTCAACAAGATCCTAGCTAATAGGGTCCAATAGTACACTAAAAAGACTATCCACCATGACCAGGTGGGATTCATCCCTGGCTTGCAAGGGTGGTTCAACATTCATAAATCAATCAATGTGATAGAACAAACCAATAAGAGGAGAGAGAAGAACCACATGGTCCTCTCAACTGATGCAGAAAAAGCATTTGACAAAATCCAGTATCCGTTCCTGATTAAAACGCTTCAAAGTATAGGGATAGAGGGAACATTCCTCAACTTCATCAAATCTATCTATGAAAAACCCACAGCGAATATCATCCTCAACAGGAAAAAGATGACAGCCTTACCTTTGAGATCAGGAACACGACAAGGATGCCCACTCTCACCACTCTTGTTTAACATAGTATTAGAAGTCCTAGCAACAGCAATCAGACAACAAAGAGAAATAAAAGGTATCCAAACGGCAATGAAGAAGTCAAACTCTCTCTCTTCGCAGATGACATGATACTTTATATGGAAAACCCAAAAGACTCCACCCCCAAACTACTAGAACTCATTCAGCAATTCAGTAATGTGGCAGGATACAAAGTCAATGTACAGAAATCAGTTGCTTTCTTATACACTACCAATGAAAATACAGAAAGGGAAATTAGAGAATTGATTCCGTTTACTATAGCACCAAGAACCATAAGATACCTGGGACTAAACCTAACCAAAGAGGAAAAGGATCTGTACTCAAGGAACTACAGAATACTCCCGAAAGAAATTGAAGAAGACACAAAAAGCTGGAAGACCATTCCATGTTCTTGGATCAGAAGAATAAACATTGTTAAAATGTCTATACTGCCTAGAGCAAACTATACTTTCAATGCCATTCTGATCAAAATTCCACCGCCATTTTTCAAAGAGCTGGAGCAAACAATACTAAAATTTGTATGGAATCAGAAGAGACCCCGAATTGCTAAGGAAATGTTGAAAAAGAAAAACAAAACTGGCGGCATCACGTTGCCTGATTTCAAGCTTTACTACAAAGCTGTGATCACCAAGACAGCCTGGTACTAGCATAAAAACAGACACATAGACCAGTAGAACAGAGTAGAGAGCCCAGATATGGACCCTCAACTCTATGGTCAAATAATCTTTGACAAAGCAGGAGAAAATAAACAGTGGAAAAAAGTCTCTTCAATAAATAGCGCTGAGAAAATTGGACAGCTATGTGTAGAAAAATGAAACTGGACCATTCTCTTACACCGTACACAAAGATAAACTCGAAATGGATAAAAGACCTCAATGTGAGGCAGGAATCCACCAGAATCCTAGAGGAGAACATAGGCAGTAACCTCTTCGACATCGGCCAAGGCAACTTCTTTCAAGATATGTCTCCAAAGGCAAAGGAAACAAAAGCAAAAATGAACTTTTGGGACTTCATCAAGATCAAAAGCTTCTGCACAGCAAAGGAAACAGTCAATAAAACAAAGAGGCAACCCACGGAATGGGAGGAGATATTTGCAAATGACAATACAGACAAAGGGCTGATATCCAGGATCTATAAAGAATTCCTCAAACTCCACACACAGAAAACAGATAATCATGTCAAAAAATGGGCAGAAGACATAAACAGACACTTCTCCAATGAAGACATACAAATGGCTAACAGACACATGAAAAAATGTTCATCATCACTAGCCATTAGGGAAATTAAAATCAAAACCACATTGAGATACCACCTTACATCAGTTAGAATGGCCAAAATTAACAAGACAGTAAACAACAAGTGTTGGAGAGGATGTGGAGAAAGGGGAACCCTCTTACACTGTTGGTGGGAATGCAAGTTGGTGCAGCCACTTTGGAAAACAGTGTGGAGATTCCTTAAGAAATTAAAAACAGAGCTTCCCTATGACTCTGCAATTACACTGATGTGTATTTACCCCAAAGATAAAGATGTAGTGAAAAGAAGGGCCATCTGTACCCCAATGTTCATAGCAGTAATGGCCATAGTCACCAAACTGTGGAAAGAACCAAGATGCCCTTCAACGGATGAATGGATAAGGAAGATGTGGTCCATATATACTATGGAGTATTATGCCTCCATCAGAAAGGATGAATACCCAACTTTTGTATCAACATGGGTGGGATTGGAAGAGATTATGCTGAGTGAAATAAGTCCAGAAGAGAGAGTCAATTATCATATAGTTTCACTTACTTGTGGAGCATAAGGAATAACATTGAGGACATTGGGAGATGGAGAGGAGAAGGGAATTGGGGGAAATTGGAGGGGGAGATGAACCACGAAAGACTGTGGACACCGAGAAACAATCTGAGGTTTCTGGATGGGAGGGGAGTGGGAGGTTGGATGAGCCTGATGGTGGGTATTATGGAGGGCACATATGCATGGAGCACTGGGTGTGGTGCATAAACAATGAATTCTGAAACACTGAAAAGAAATTTAAAAAAATAAAAAAATGAAACCATACCACACAAAATAAATAAATAAATAAAAAACAAAAAACACTTAAGATTAAAAAAAAAAAAACCCGCCAAGCACAGGTGTGGAGCTTGTCTGAGGTTATGGAGGAGAGTGCTGTGTGGCTGGCTCAGTTGGTAGAGCATGCAACTTTTTTCTTTTTTTCAAGATTTATTTATTTGAGAGAGAGAGAGAGAAAGTGCTTGTGCATGAGTGGGGGGGGGGGACAGGCAGAGGGAGAGGGATAGAAATCCTCTAATAGACTCCATGCTGAGTGCAGAGTCCGATGTGGGGCTTGATCCCAGGACACTGAGATCATAACCTGAGCTAAAATCAAGAGTTGTATGCTCAATGGACTGAGCCACCCAGGCACCCCGAGTATGTGACTCTTGATTTTGGGCTTATAAGTTCAAGTCCCACGTTGGGTGTAGAGCTTACATTAAAATAAATATATAAATATATATAAAATATAAATATGTATTATATATAATATATTTAAATTTAAATATTTATATATAAATATTTACATAAAATATAAATATATAAAATATATAAAACATATATTATATATATATTTGTATATATATATAATATATAAAGTTATGGAGGGGATGAAGAAGCAGCTGCTAAAGAAGCCTTACTGGCAGAGCTGGGTGACTTTGGGGTCTGTGTGGAGATCCCAGCTGCCCTTCCTTCCAGCTGCATTCTGCTGGGCCACCGTCTCTGGGGCCAGTCGCATTTTCTTCCTCACCTACAACTCCTCTGGAACATCCCTGTCAGCCTGTGTTAAACCCATGGACCAACTTTCTCTCCAGGATTAAGCCTCCCTGAGAAGCCCCAGAGACAGACAGAAATGAGTACAGAAATAAGGGAGAAGAATGTGGGCTGCTTGGTTCTCCTTTCCCGGTGTTAGCCCAGGCCACAGTGGTGATCAGGCCTGCACCTTCTCCCAATAAGCTGACAAGCATGGAACCTCCTGCTTTAGAGAAGCCACTCCTGGCTACAAAAATCAAAGCATGGTGAAGTCACAGAAAGCACTCAAAAAGGGCTCCTGGTACAGGGAGCAGCTTGGCCCAAGTGAGTCTGTGATTGGGCTGTGTCCATAGCTGGCACTCAGATCTCTTTTAAGTTTCTGGATGCTTTGTAGCCAGGCTCTGACAGAAGTGTGTTTCCACTGGAATGGTGTAGGTGAAAGATGGCTGCAAATTCCTTGCTAGTCCTCCCTTTGAAAGACAGAGTCTAAATTCTCTGTCCCCTTGAATCTGTGCTGGCCTTGGTGACTTGCTTGTCCTTGAGAAGATGAGAGAAGTGACATTCTGGAATTCCTGAGGTTAAATCACAAGAAGACTTGCACTTCTGCCCCAGGCTTCTTGGAGCACTCTGCCTGGAAGTCCTGGGCTCTTGTGGAAGAGATGGAGCTGTGGCTGCTTGGTTCCAGCCACAGCCACTGAGTCCCTCCTGTTTTCAGATTAAAGAAGTGCCTGCGTTTGGTAAAGTTTCTGACCAGATGACAATGTGCAATAATGTTTAATTACATTCAACTCACTGAAACTTCTTTCACGGGATGCCAGGGGGGCTGGTGTTTTTACAAACAGTTCTTAAGAACACTTCCAAATTGGATAATACCAAGCAAAATTCATGACTGAGTTTTAGAAGATCCAAACAAAATGGTGATTTTTATTACAAATTATTGATATTGCATGTTGCTTCTAACTATGCCAGAGGACATTCTTTTTTTTTTTTTTTAAGATTTTATTTATTTATTTGACAGACAGAGATCACAAGCAGGCAGAGAGGCAGGCAGGGAGAGAGGAGGAAGCAGGCTCCCTGCTGAGCAGAGAGCCCGATGCGGGGCTCGATCCCAGGACCCTGGGATCATAACCTGAGCCGAAGGCAGAGGCTCCAACCCACTGAGCCACCCAGGCACCCGCCAGAGGACATTCTACAGGATTTAAATTATCAGGCCAGTAAGGGCCAAACCAGTGGCTGCTTTTTGTAAATCAGATATATTCATGGAAAATAACTCTTTTCAAGTTAAAAATTTTTCATCTGGAAGGTTTTTCCTTTAATTTTTATATCTCCATTTCAATGTAAAATCAGAACATCTATAATCTCCTTGATTTCTATTGAATATACACTTTCCCCATAATAATTGATACTCTGATCTAATAATTCATACATTTCCTTTTTCATTTATTTTCAAATTTTGGAAGTGTATTCATTTCTCTTGTTAGACTTTTACATTCATCAAAGAGATTTTCAGCATTACTTTCTTTTATTCATTGAAACTTAACAATCCTCAGGTAAAAATGAAATAACACAGAAGGAGATTCTTGAAAATGTTATTGATAAATGTGCTTCCATTAAGACCATGGAAGTAAAAATGATAACAAGTTCTGCTTTTATTTTAAATAAACTATTTAAACTTAAAATAAAATGAGTTTAATACACCTACTTTTTAATTAGTGTTTTTTTTTCAGATAATTAATGTCCCAGAAAAAGTAACCATCAAAAATGCATAAAAACATTATCTAGGGGAACATATTTCTTTATGCCTCAGTCTCTGGTACAGAGAATTTTTATTAGATCTTTATATAAATTTTTTTTTTTTAAGGGAGAAGCAGACCCCCCACGGATCAGGAAGCCCGATGTGGGACTAGATCTTGGGACTCTAGAATCATGACCTGAGCTGAAGGCAGTTGCTTAACCAACTGAGCCACCCAGGTGCCCCTATATAAAATTTTTATATGTGGTTCTTTATATATATATTTTTGTATTGTTTTGGTCTTTTTAAAATGTTGCATTAAAATATTATTTTAAAAATATTATTTACTTTGATTATTAATATTTGGGGGCACTGTCTTCAGTTCTGTGACTGAGGTGAGTGCCTCACTCACCTCACCCCAACCTCTGTTCCATGTGGGCACCAGTGATTGGAACCCAGGGTTCCAAGGTGGCAGTGCAGTGGCTGGTGGGGGACGCTGTGCCAGTGAAAAGGGGAAAAGTATGCAGTGAAGCAGAGGATCCCAGGAGAGGGAGGTGCCTGAAGGAAACCGAGGTGGTGCCCAAAGCAACATGGTAGGGAATGGTACACCAGATACTCTGGGGATGAAGAGCAGTGGGGAAAAACCAAAGGAAAATAGACCCATGGATGCCATGGGCTAGTTGTGAGACCTGTGCCTTCAGAGAGTCCCAGAAATCCCTATGGATAGGGTTGTCAAAAGAGCCTGGAAAGGCTGGGGTCCTGCAGGAGCAGTTAGGGATGAAAACCATGAAATGACATTATCCAAGAAAAGTCTTTATGGGAATCCGTTTCTGAGAATGTCTGGAGGTGGATGTGTCAGAGCACCTCTGTCCCTTCTAGGACTTTCTGGGGTGTCATTTGGGCTGTGTGGGCACAGTGCTGCCTCTTCTTTGCAGCCACACTGGCCTTGGCAGTACCCGCCCAGCTGTCCATCTCCTGCCCTCAAGGAGCCCTCTCGGACCTGAGCCTGCTGCGCTGCCCTTGGCCTGACCTTGCCATCTCTCAGGTGGACTCCATAGCCCCAGCTCCACCCTCATGCCTGACTCACTCCTCTGTATGGTTCAGCAGGTTTGACTCATATTCAACCAGGCAGCTGTCACACCTCGGGTATGGGGGAAGAAATGGTTTCTTTTTGCAGGAATAAATGTCATTTGAATAGGGCTCTTTCTTTTGCCCTCTTATTTGTAAAGCTGATTGGGCCTTACTTTTTTTTTTTATTTGTCAAAATCAACTTGAAGCGAGTGAGAGAGTTGAAGAGCTGCTGTCCCTGCTGCAGCTGGAGCAGTGGGCCCCCGGGAGCCAGGCTGGCCCACGAGAGCAACCTTGCCTCCTCCCGTGTTCATCTGTATGATCTGGGGCCGAGACAGCAGAGGACAGTCAGCACATCCGGATTCTTTCCCCAACCGCATCACTCAGCCTGCGGCCTCGAAGACATCAGTTGATCTGTCTGCCTCTCACTGCATGGCCTCAGAATACAAATGATCACAACTTCCCCCAGCCAGACTTCCAGGGACACAGGCGTGGGATATTGCCTCGCCTCTCATGTCCCGACATGCAGGCATGTGTAGGGTCTGTTCTGATAACATCTTTGCCTTTGGATTTATCATCACGGGCGATGCCCTCTGGGCATCTTCTCCGGCTTGATGAATGGTAGCCTTATGCTGGATGCTGAGGCGCTTCCCCTTTACATTCAGTTCCAAGCTGGTTGTTGGAACAAGGCGATATGCTTACTGTTACTATTAGCCAATTCCCGGCTTTTGGCTGTAATGTACGTACACTGTATGGTTGTGAAAAGGGAAAAGCAAGGACTCAGCTATATTAAGTGCACAGTTAAAGATATAAAAACTCACTGTTTGTTCCTAGTAAAACACTTAGGTTGGAGTTGTTGAGTTGCTATTACCTGATACTATCTGCCACTTGCTGAACGCCTACTACCTGCCTGCCTTTGAGCTATGTCCTTAGGAGAAGGAAGGGGAAAGTGCATGGGGGGGACCTCAGAGGGGGAGATGAGCCATGAGAGACTATAATCTCCAAGAAACAGACTGAGGGCTTCAGAGGGTGGGGGGATGGGTGAGCCTGCTGGTGGTGGGTATTAAGGTGGGCACGTATCGTATGGAGCATTGGGTGTTATACCCAAACAATGAATCTTGGAACACTGCATCAAAAACTAATGATGTATGGTGACTTACATAACACAATAATAAAAAAAAAAAAAACACCAAAAAACCAAGACTATGAGACAGGTAAAATAAAGCCTATGGAGCTAGTCAACGGTGAAGCCAACATCTTCTCTTTTTGCCTATTATTTTTTTTTTAAACAAAGAAAATGTAAAAGATGAGTCATAGATTTTACAATTTACATCTCCTGCTCCCCCATGTTCCTGACGCCTCTAGTTCCTTTCCACAGAAACAATGTCCTCAGTTTGTTGTGCACCTCTGCAAACACAAGAACATACAAAATCTTCCTCTTTCTTCTTCTCTTTTGGCACATAGGGCAATATGCCATGACACACTGCTTTGCACCTGCTATTTTCATAAGAACACAGTCTGGAGATCATCTTTCATTCTAAATAAAAAGCTTTCTCATTCCTGTTTGGGGGTATACTATAATTTATTTAACCTGTGCCCTGTTGTGGGCAAATAAGTTGTTTCCTAATTTGCTATTCCACCACTGCAGCAAGAATGGCCTTTTCCTTGTTCTTTTGCATATGGATATTATCTGCAAGACAAATAGGATTGAGGGGCACCTGGGTGGCTCAGTTGTCAAGCGTCTGCCTTCGGGTCAGGTCACGATCCCAGGGTCCTGGGATCAAACCCCACATCTGGCTCCTTGCTCAGCAGGGAGCCTGCTTCTTCCTCTCCCACTCTCCCTGCTTTTGTTCCCTCTCTCGCTGTATCTCTCTCTGTCAAATAAATCAATAAAATCTTAAAAAAAAGTTAAATAGAATTGAGTGTGGAAAGGTATGTGCATTTGAATTTCACAGCTCATGCCCAATTTTGTCCCATAGGGGTTATCCTAACTTCTCCCACAGTAACATGAGTTCCTTGCATCTTTACCAATAGCATGTTATCAATTTGTTTAATCTTTGCCAGTCTAGTAGGTGAACATTGGTGTACTATGGTATTTTAATTTGCATTTGTCATACTATGAGGGAAGTTAGGCAGCGTTTCATTTGCTGAAAGCTATTTGTGCTTAATTTTCTGAAAACTCATGCTCCATTTTCCTCATCCCTTTATCTGTTATGTTGTGGGATTTAAAAAAAAATTTTTTTTAATTTGAAGGAGTCTTTGTATGTTTATCCAATTGCAATGAGTTGACTGAAATTAAGTTTGATGTCGAGTGGAGGGTAAGTATCTAGATTTATTTATTTTCCAGACAGAGGTAAGATTTGAATCCAGATATGTCTACAAAGCTGCTGCCCACTATACCCTGAGGCTGGCTTTTTCTCTTCTGTTTCTACACTGACAGGAGGCACTAGAGAATTAATATGTCATAGTGACGATAACAGAGGCCTTTCTCCAGATGTGTCATTACCCTCAAGGGAAGGAATGAGGCCAAGGAACGTGATGGTGCCAGTCACAGACAGATCAATAAAAATCACTTCAGTGTGGAGATCTTAAAAAAAACCAAGTACATAGAAGTGGAAATAATCTGGAAAGGAGGAGGACATATGTGGGTAGAAGCAAACCAGCCCAAGGTTACTCCAAGCTGTGGAGGATAATAGTTAAAAGGGTAGAGTTTGTGTTCTGATAGGGATGGAATTACATTTCTAGAAACCTAAGTGCCATGCCGTAGCTTTGGTACATCACACACAGCAGTGTAAGGGCTCTCGCTTCTGTTTCTGATTTCCAGTTCCCAGAATCAGTGTTGTTATTTTCTCTTCTGCTTCTATATATCATGTGTCTTTCCAGGTCCTCAGATCAAACTATTAGATACAGTATGTAATATTTTCATTACTTTATTTAATATTTTTTATTTTTATCATTACTCATTTACTTATTTTTAGTTTATTTTATTTTTTTAAAGGTTTTACTTATTTATTTGACAGAGAGACAGATCACAAGTAGGCAGAGAGGCAGGCAGAGAGAGAGAGAGAGGGAGAGGGCTCCCTGCTGAGCAGAGAGCCTAATGCGGGACTCGATCCCAGGACCCTGGGATCATGACCTGAGCTGAAGGCAGAGGCTTTAACCCACTGAGCCACCCAGGTGCCCCTACTTATTTTTAATTAAAAAAAGATTTTCTAGAGAGAGAGCAAGAGGGTAGAGTAGAGGGAGAAGGAGAGACAGAATTTCAAGGAGGGTCCATGGCCAGCTTGGAGCCCGACTTGGGGCTCGATCTCATGACTCTGAGATTATGACCTGAGCTGAAATCAAGAGTCAGACGCTTAACTGACTGAGCCACTCAGATGCCCCTTCATTAATTTAGTTACCAAATATTCCTAAACTGACCACAGTAAGGTGGTATATTTAGTTACAAAATTTTCAAAATAATAAAACTTTTATAAAGGGAGAAAAAGGATTGGAAGACACATGTGCCCTTACTGGATGGTACAGTAATATTAGCAGGGAACTGCAAAGAGGTCGCATCCGTGGTCTTAGCTCCATGCCTACGACTGATTCTGGTCATGGAACTATGCAGGAGGAATGGCTCGAAATAGATTTCTTTTTTGTTTTTTTAAAGATCTTATTCATTTATTTGACAGAGAGAGAGAGGGCGAGAGCACAAGGGGAGCAGCAGGCAGGGGGGTAGGGAGAAGCAGCCTTTGCTGAGCAGACAGCAAGATGTGGGGCAGATCCCAGGAGTCCGGGATCATGACCTGAGCTGAAGGCAGTCACCCAACTGACTGAGCCACCCAGGCACCCCTTGAAATATATTTCTGTATAGCTCCTGAGAAAAGGGCTTCATACTTTAAAGGACAGTTCAATTGAGATTGCAAAGAAAATGTTTAACTTCTTCAAGCCAACAGATCATCTTACTGTTTTTTAAATACATTCATTATTTCTTATCTTTTTGTACTAGTCATTATGACAGGTGTAAGGTGGTATCTCAGTGTGTTTTTTTAAAATCTAATTTAATTTTTTTTTCAGTGTTCCAAAATTCATTGTTTATGTACCACACCCACGTATTGTAGGGAGCATTGGGTGTTATACCCAAACAATGAATCTTGGAACACTGCATCAAAAACTAATGAATAATGGTAACTTACATAACACATGTGCACCCATGCAATAGGGTGGTTGGGTGAGCCTGGTGGTGGGTATTATGGAGGGCACGTATTGCAGTAGTGTGGTTTTGATTTGCATTTTCCTAATGATTAATAATGTTGAGCATCTTTTCCTGTGTCTGTTGGCCATCTGGATGTCTTCAGGCAAAATGTCTATTCAGGCCCTCTGCTCATTTTTAAATTGGATTATTTGTTTTTCTGCTGATGAGTTGTATAAATTCTTTATATATATATATATATATAAAGTTTATATGTTTGTGTTTATATATATATGTATATATATATAGTTTTCATTTAGATTCTATTCAGTTAACATACAATGTAATATTAGTTTCAGGTGTACAATTTTAGTGATTCAACACTTCCATACAACACCTGTGCTCATCACAAGTGCCCTCCTTTATTCCTATCACCTATTTAACCTACACCCCCCACCCACCTCCTCTTTGGTAACCATATAGTTACCTATATGTTAAGAGTTTCTTGGTTTATCTCTCTCTCTTTCCCTTTGCTCATTGAAAAGAAAATTCCATATATGAATGAAATCACATAGTAGTTGTCTTTCTCTGACTTATTTCACTTGGCATTATACTCTCTAGTTCCACCCATGTCACTGCAAATGGCAAGACTTCATTCTTTTTTTTTTTTATACTGGAGTAATATTCCACATCTTCTTTATCCATTCCTCGGTCAATGGACACTTGGGCACTTTCCCTATCTTGGCTATTATAGATAGTCCTGCTATAAACATCACGGTGCATGTTTGAACTACTATTTTTGTATTCTTTGGGTAAATACACAGTAGTGTGATTGCTGGATCACAGGATAGTTCTATTTTTAACGTGTGAGGAACCTCCACGCTGTTCTCCAGAGTGGCTGCACCAGTTCGGATTCCCACTAACAGTGTAAGAGGGCTCCCCTTTCTCCACATCCTCACTGACACCTGCTGTTTCTTGTGTTGTTGATTTTAGCCAATCTGATAGGTGTGAGGTGGGATCTCATTGTACTTTTGATTTGCATTTCCCTGATGATCGGTGAGGCTGAGCATCTTTCATGTGTCAGTTGGCTATCTGCATGTCTTCTTGGGAAAAATGTCTATTCAAGTCTACTGCTCATTTTTAAAATTGGATCATTCATTTTTGGGGTGTCTTATAAGTGCTTTACAGATTTTGGGCACTGGATGCCTTTTAGTTTTGTTCGTTGTTTCCTTTTCTGTGCAGAAGCTTTTTATTTTGATAAAGTCCCAATAGTTTATTATTATTATTTTTTAAATTTTGTTTCCCTTGCCTTGGGAGACATATCTAAAAAAAAAAAAAGCTGCTCTAGTCAATGTCAGAATAGTTACTGCCTGTGTTCTCTTTATAGGATTTTTTTTTTTTTTTTTGGTTTCAGGTCTCACATGTAGGTCTTTAATCCATTTTGAATTTATTTTTGTGTATCGTGTCAGAAAGCAATCCAATTTCATTCTTTTGTATGTTGTCATCCAGTTTTCCCAATACCATTTGTTGAAGAGGCTGTCTTTTTCCCACTGGACATTCTTTCCTGTTTTGTCAAAACTTAATGTACCACGTACTTGTGGGTTCATTTCTGGGTTTTCTACTCTGTTCCATCGATCTACACATCCGTTTTTGTGCCAGTACCATACTGTTTTGATGACTATAGCTTTGTAACATAACTTGAAGTCTGTAATTGTGATGCCTCCAACTTTGCTTTTCTTTTTCAAGGTTGCTTTGCCTATTCAGGGTCGTCTGTGGTTCCATATAAATTTTAGGATTGTTTTCTCTAGCTGTGTGAAAATGCTGCTGGTTGGTATTTTGATAGGGATTGCATTAAATGCACAGATTGCTTTGGGTAGTATAGACATTTTAGCAATTTTGTTTTTCCATTCTATGAGCCATAGAATGTCTTTCTGTTTTTTTGTGTCATCTTCAATCTCTTTCATCAATGTTTTATAGTTTTTAGAGTACAGATCTTTTACCTCTTTGGTTGGACTTATTTCTAGGTATCTTATGGTTTCTGATGCAATTGTAAATGGGATCGATTTTTAAATTTCTTTTTCTGTTGCTTCATTATTGGTGTATAGAAATGCCGCAGAGTTCTGTACATTGATTTTGTATTCTTCTGTATCCTTTTTGTATACAAACTTGCTGAATTTGTTTATTACTTCTAGCAGTTCTTTGGTAGAGTCTTTCAAATTTTCTATGTATTATGTCATGTCATCTACAAACAGTGAAAGTTTTACTTCTCCCTTACCAATTTGGATGACTTTTATTCCTTTTTCTTATCTTTTTCTTATTCCTTTTTCTTTCTCTGCTGTGGCTAGGACTTCAGTACTATGTGAAATAACATGGGTGAGAGTGGACATCCCTGTCTTATTTCTGACTGTAGAGGAAAAGCTCTCTCAGTTAGGATATTAACTGTAGGGTCCCCCCCCCTTTTTATGGTCTTTATTATGTTGAAGTATGTTTCCTCTAAACCTAACTTGTTGAGGGTTTTTTCTTTATCGTGAATGGATGTTGTACTCTGTCAAATGCTTTTTCTGCATCCACTAAAATGATCATACAGTTTTTATCCTTTCTTTTATTGTTGTATATCTTGTATCATATGTCGTATCATGTTGATTGATTTGCAAATAAAAACACAATTGCAACCCAGGAATAAGTCCCACTTGGTCATGGTGAATGATTTTTTTTTTTTTTCAATGTACTGTTGAACTCTGTTTGCTAGTATTTTATTGAGAATTTTTGCATCTACGTTCATCAGGGATATTGGCCTGTGGTTCACTTTTTCAGTGATATCTTTTTCTGGTTTTGGTGTCAGGGTAATGATGGCCTCACAGAATGAATTTGGAAGTTTTCTTTCCTTTTCCATTTTTTGAACAATTTGATAAGAAAAGGTATTAACTCTTCTTTAATGTTTGGTAGAATTCACCAGCGATGCCATCTGGTCCTGGACTTTTGTTTGTTGGGAATTTTTTGATTACTGATTCAATGTTTGTGTTGGTTATTGATCTGTTTAAGTTTTCTATTTCTTCCTGTTTCAATTCTGGTATTTTAAGGTTTCTAAGAATTTTTTCATTTCTTCCAATTTGTCCAATTTCTTGGCATATACTTTTTCATGATATTCTCTTATAATTGTTTGTACTTCTGTGGTGTTCGTTGTTATTTCTCCTCTCTCATTTGTGATTTTATTTGGTTGGGTCCTTTATCTTTTCCTTTTGAAAATTCTAGTTAGGGGTTTATCAATTTTTTTAATTTTTTCAAAGAACTATATCCTGGTTTCACTGACCTATCCTTTTTGTTTGTTTGTTTGTTTCTACATCATTTATTTCTGCTCTTTTTATTATTTCCTTCCTTCTTCTGGCCTTAGACTTCACTTCCTACTTTCTCTAGCTCCTTTAGGTGTAAGTTTAGATTATTTATTTGAGATTTTTCTTGTCTCTTGTGGTAGGCCTGTATTACTATATAATTCCCCCTTAGGACTGCTTTTGCTGCATTTCAAAGGTTTGGGACTATTGTGTCTTCATTTTCATTTGTTTCCTTTTTTTTTTTTTTTCATTTCTTCTTTGTTTTCCTGGTGGACCCATTCATTGTTTAGTTGCATGTTGTTTAACCTCCATGTATTTGTGGTCTCTCCAATTTTTTTTTTTTTTTTTTTTTTTTTTTTTTTTTTTTTTTTTTTTTTTTTTTTTTTTTTTTTTTTTTTCCTTTTTTTCCCTTTTTTTTTTTTTTTTTTTTTTTTTTTTTTTTTTTTTTTTTTTTTTTTTTTTTTTTTTTTTTTTTTTTTTTTTTTTTTTTTATGGTCAACTTCAAGTTTCACAGCGTTTTGGTTAGAAAAGCTGCATGGTATGACTTCAGTCTTTTTGTATTTGTTGAGGGTTGTTTTGTGACCTAATATGAGATCTAGTCTGGAGAATGTTCCATGTGCACTTGAAAAGAATGTGTATTCTTCTGTTTTAGGATGACAGATGAATATATCTGTTAAGTCCATTTGGTCTAGTGTGTCATTCAAAGTCATTGTTTTCTTGTTGATTTTCTGTTCAGATGATCTGTCCATTGACATAAGTAGGGTGTTAAAGTTCCCTACTATTACTGTATTATTATCAGTTAATTCCTTTATGCTTGCTTTTTTTTTTTAAGATTTTATTTATTTATTTGACAGAGAGAGGGGCCACAAGTAGGCAGAGAGGCAGGCAGAGGGTGGGGGGCGGGAAGCAGGCTCTCCGCTGAGCAGAGAGCCCAATGTGGGCCTCAATCCCAGGACCCTGAGATCATGACCTGAGCTGAAGGCAGAGGCTTAACCCACTGAGCCACCCAGGTGCCCCCTTTATACTTGTTTTATGTATTTGCATGCTCCCATGTTGGGTACATAGATATTTACAATTATTTCATGTTCTTTTTGGATTGTCTCCTTTATATATTGCCCTTCTTTGTCTCTTGTTACAGTCTTTCATTTAAAGGCTAGTTTGCCCAATATAAGCATTGTTATTCTGGCTTTCTTTTGACATCAATTTGCATGATAAATATTTCTCCATCCCCTCACTTTCAATCTGTAGGTGTCTTTAGGTCTAAAATGAGTCTCTTGTAGGCAGCATAATGATGGGTCTTGTTTTTTATCCATTCTAATACCCTATGTATTTTGATTGGAACATTTAGTCCATTACATTCAAAGTAATTATTGATACATATGTTTTTTTTTTGTCATTTTATTACTTGTCTTTATTTCTGGGGACTTCTTTGATCTTTTCTTGTCTTTGTTAGTTTTGGTCTCTCCTTTGCACTCAAAGAGTACTGTTTAATATTTCTTGCATGGCTCATTTAGTGGTCACAAGCTCCTTTAATTTTGGTTTGTCTGGGAAACTCCTTATCTCTCCCTTTATTCTGAAAGATAGCCTTGCTGGATAGAGTATTTATGACTGGGTCATAATTACTGGTTCTTTCCATTCAGCACTTTGACTATATCATGCCAGTCCCATGTTTTTATTGAGCAACCGCCAGCTAGCATTATAGGTCTTCCCTGGTAAGTTAAGGAATTCTTCTGTTTTATTGTTTAAAAAAAAAAAGATTTTATGTATTTATTTGAGAGAGAGAGAGAGAGTGAGAGATTGTGCATAAGCCAGGGGAGGAGCAGAGGGAGAGGGACAAGCAGATTCTGGGCTGAGCACGGAGCCTGACACAGGGATTGATCTCAGGACCCTGAGATCATGACCTGTGCTGAAATCAAGAACTGGACGCTTAACTGACTGAACCACCCAGGGGCCCCTGTTTTGCTGCTTGTAAGATTTTTTTCTTTATCATTATACTTTGCAAATTTTGTTATGATATGTGTTGGTTTTGGCCTGCTTTTGTTGATTTTGATGAGAGTTCTCTGTGTCTCCTGGATCTGGATGTCTGTTTCCTTCCCCAGTTTAGGGAAGTTTTCAGCTATTGTTTCTTCAAATATATTTTCTGTCCCCCTTTTTTTCTCTTCTTCTTCTGGAACTCTTATAATATGAATGTTATTATGCTTGATGCAGTCTCTGAGTTTCCTAAGTCTATTCTTGCGTTGCAATAATTCTACTTTCTCTTGTTCAGCTTCATTACTTTCCATTATTTTGTTCTCTGGGTCACTAATTCATTCATTTGCTTCCCAGCCTCCTGTTCGATGCATCAAGCTTGTTTCCAATTTTGCCTATTATACTCTTCATCTCTGATTTATTCTCTTTTAACTCTTTTATCTCTGTGGTAAGGGTCCCACTGATGTCTTCTGTTCTTTTCTCAACCCCAGGGAGTATCATGACTGTTGCTTTAAATTCTCCAGCAAACATGGAACTTAAGTCTGTTTCATTTAGACCTCTGGCTATAGCCTTATTTCATTCTTACATTTGGGATAAATTTCTCATCTCTGCATTTTGCCTAAGTCTCTGCCTTCTTTTGTATGTTAGAAAAGCCAATTAGGTCTCATGCTCCTGAAAGTAATGGCCTTATGAAGAAGAGGTCATGTAGTGCCCAGGGCCTGCTGCTCAGCGAGTGTCTCTGGTGTGTGCCATGTTGTGTTTTGGTTTCTCTATCCTTTAGGTCAGTTGTGGGCAGAGGCTCTTCTTGCTTGCTATGGACAGTGTTCGGTCCCTGGCCTCAATGTGGGGAGTTTTAAGGAGGTGTGGTCTGGTCTGCTTGTGAAATTACCCCTTTCACCACCTTCACTGGAACTAAGGTCCTGCAAAACTCTCTGGTCAGGAAATGTGGTGTGGGCAGAGGTTTGTGCTGGTCTTCTGGGGGAGAGACTCACTGCACTAGGACTGAGGCAAGCTTGACTATGAAGGGTAATTCCACTAGAGTGCATTGGGGTGGGGCTTGATGTAAGCAAGTTAAGCAGCCAATGTAGGGTTTGTGCTGTTTCCTGCAGGTGACTCTGTGCAGGGGCGGAGGAAAGAAACATCACTGGCCAGCTCCTATGTCCCTGGAGAGGTGTCTCTGTGAATGCTGCCTGTCCGTGACATCCGTGACATCCTCCAAGAAGAGGAAATAATCTCCCCACTGTGTGCCCCAGGTTATCTTCAGATTACTGTTTCCATACTGTTTGTCCCTGGGTTGTTTGTATGCCTTCTCTCAGGAGCAATGCAGTGTTTTCCAGGCTCTCTCCCCGCCAAGCCAGCTGACCATTAAAACTTTAGGTTTTAAGTCCCACTGGCTGCAAGAATTCATAAAATTCAGTCTTTCTGGTTTTCCAAGTGAGTGTCTTTGAGGAAACAGTCTCCCTGTGTGTTCCCCTTTGTGCTCCTCTCTCTCTGTCTCTCTCTCTCTTTTTTGCAACCATGGCTTCCTCCCCTCCACAGCACCCAGAATCCATTTCTTCCCTAAACCATATCTCCACACTTCCTGCCTTCTTCGGTGTGGCCTCTTCTCTCTCTCTAGGGTGGAGTTCGTTCTATCAGACTCCAGGTCAATTTTGGGGGTATTTAGGATGATTTGATTGTTACCGAGTTGTGTTCATGGGACAAGATGAGTGTAGGGTCCTCCTACTCTGCTGCTACCTTCCTCTCCCAAGTTCTTTATATATTTTGGATATTAAACCCTTATCAGATGTATCATTTGCAAATATCTTCTCCCACTCAGTAGGTTGCCTTGTTGTTTTGTTAATGATTTCCTTTGCTGTGCAAAAGCTTTTTATTTTGGTGTAGTACATTTGTGAATTGATTGGAGACTAGGAACCTGCAATCTCCATATAATATGTTCTATTCTGTTCTCCAGTTCTGTGAGCATCCTTTGCAGTCTGTCAAATATAAGATGTCATATTGTAAACCTCTAGGTTAAAAAAATCATGCCTCTCAACCTGAGACAAGATGCAAACAGATAGACCCTTCCTACTCTGGGTCAGACAAAATGGGGCTGAGTCAAAGATTGCTGAATGTAGAAAAAAATAAAGTGTTAGAAGCAATGAGCCCTCTCCTTGCTCTACCCCAAGGGGCAAGAGAGTAAATGAAGGAGACTCTTATGTAGTTTTTTTTTTTAAGGGAAGGTGGGGAGGAGTTTCTTAGAGTAATGGATGGCCTCCATCTAGAAGTTTCTGAAGATGGCAGTACCAGCGATGCATCCTGGGCTGTCAGGTGGAGGAGAAGGCAGTATAAGTTGCTCCTTGGGGCACATGAGACCACCCTCTATTTTCTGAGAGCCTACCTTGGCATGGAGCAGACATCAATGCTTCTGCCTGCCTAAAGGTAAGGTGCCAGGAGATCCCAGTACCAGGGACAAGAAGACACACATCAGAGAGATGTGATTGCCTGCTCTTTCAGGGATCAGGCGGAAGATGTGGCTGAAAATCCAGAAGGATGGCCATCTTCAGGGAGCACCCTGGGTGCCATGTGAACCTTACGGCAGGCTCCTTTAAAGACACTTGAGAATTCGGACTCTTCTCTAGTCTGCAGCAGTTTGTACTCCTGTTCCACCTACCTAAGTCTCTGTAGAGTTGTCGGTAGCTGCACTGGTGTGGCTGTCACTATGGCAGGGGGAGTGAGCAGGGGTGGGGTGGGGTGGGTGGGCATGGCCCTAAGAGCCCAATTTTGGTGTTTTTGTATGTGCTCTCTTATGGAGGTCATACTCTGTTGTAAAGTAACCAAGTAAATGCAAAGCACATCACCTAGAAGAAGGAACACCTGAACAGGGGGTTAGGAAATCTTACTCCAAGTTTGTTCTTCAGCCTAAGCTGAGTGAGTGTGGACGTAGTAAGCCTTAGGTTCTTCTGTAATTAAGGGAAGGAAACAGAAGAACTTTGAAGTATTTTCTGGCTCCGTTCATGGAGTCTAACTCTGGATATATAGCTTAAAATACTAATTTTATTTTAAAATTTAAAATGTAATAAATGTACCCAGTAAGTAAGAAGGAGACATTTGTCTTCTCCTTCTTCAGATGTTCAGTCTCACAGTAGGGACAACCATTTTCTTTTGCATATCCCCCCAGATTTCTGGCCATAGGGGTTCCTGGGTGGTTCAGTTTTTAGGAGACTGATTAGTTGACATGATCCCAGGGTCCTGGGATTGAGCCCTGCATCCAGCTCCCCGCTCAGCGGTAAGCCTGTTTCTCCCTCTCCCACTCTCTCTGCTTCTATTCCCTCTCTCGCCATCTCTCTCTATCTCTGTATCAAATAAATTAATAAAATCTTAAAAAAAACCTTCTGGCCATAGATAGACATATTATCATATCAATAGTTCCCTATAAGCACATATAGAAATACTTCGTTCTTCTTCTCCTATCCCTATATTCTACTAGAAGCCTGCACCATACTGTATTTATAGCACTGAACAAGACATTTAGTTTCCAGTGTTTTGCAATTACAAACAATATTGCAATGAATATTCTTAGGTATAGGTACATTTCTCTACCATGTGTTTCTAGAAGTGAAAGTATTAGCTCAAAGGTTATGTGCGTTTATAATTTTAGTAGCTGTTGCTAAACTGTCCTCCAAAGAAAGGAGTTACACCATTTTATATTCTCACCGATAGTGCCTTCAAGCATGGCTTCCTCCATTCTGTCCACACAGAAATAACAACACTCCTGATGTTGGCACCTTCCAGTCAGCACTGATCTACACTCAGTCTCTCTCATCTGCTAAAAATGAACACACAAAAAAACAAGCCCCTCTCCGTCACAACATTTCTCTCTAGTTTAAAATGTAGGCTTTATTATTGCTCAGGCCAACAGATTGGGAGACAAGTGATATGGAACATGTAGTTTATTGCTCAAAGATTGACAGCTCCCAAGAGCAGGGGGCATGACATACCATGCAGAGCTTCAGGGAAGAACCAGGGAGGGTCAGGAGGCAGAGGGACTGAGAGGGAAGTGTTAGGGTCTGTGTTGTGGTTGCCATGGGAAGGAATGGGAGAGGCAGTTTAAGATTGGCTAGTTTGGGGGCTCTGGGCATAGGACCTTTCTCTAGTTGTCTGGATATTGGCTCTGGAGTGATTTGTGCAGAGGACAGAGGCCCAGTGAGAGACCGGATTGTGGCTGGGGACCCTGGATTGGGTTGGTTTGCATTTGTAAGGTGTACCCACAGGTGAGCTGTTGAGTAGCTTTAGGAATTAGCAGTCCCTCCAGGGTCAGCAGGGCTCCAGATGTGAAAGCATCATATAGTACCCAGAAGACATATTGCCCCTCTCTCCTTAGTAGGCAGGAGCCCTAGGCCTTATAGACCATTTCAATTTCTTCATCTCCTACTCCCCACAGACAATTCAGTGTCCATTCCATTGAAATTTATCTCCTTAAGGCTCCTGTACCTCCCTGCCAAGTCAAAGGGCCACTTTGCCGACCTTAGCTCATGTGCAGGTTCAGCCCATGGTTGATGTGTTTGACCTCTTTGCTGTTTCTGAAATGTTTTTCTTCCTTTGGCTTCCAGATACTCTGACTTCCAAAATCCCGCTTTTCCTTGGGCTCTGGCTCTTCCTTCTCGATCTCAGACCTTTGTAAAGTCTGCCTCTCTCTGCATCCGTGGCTGTCAGTACTCTCAGACCCCATCCCTGACTCTCTAAGGATGAGGACCACAGTGAACACAGGGACACCCCTGTGGCTTCAGCTGCCATCCCTTCTCTCTGCTAAACTCCAACCCTCCTGCTCACTGCATGTCTCCACTTATGGCTCCCATTCCAGACACAACATACCTCAAATTCAACACACTGTCTTCTTCCCCTCAAGCATGGCTGTGGTCCTATAGACGCTGCCTCGGTGACTGCAGAGCACTCCTGTCATTTCTGATTTCACCTCTCTTTCTGACAACCACAGCTAAGTCCTAAGGAAGTGCTACAGCATTTCCATCCTGCATTTGACTGAAACCATGCTATTACTTCACTTGCTCTTCCCACACATTCTTCCCAGCTGCCATCACCCTCACCCAGATGACTACGCACGGCCTTCTCGCAGCCCAGCTTCTCCCTCACCCCTCTAAGGTAAGCTCCATGCTGAAGCCAGATGAGTACTCTCCCACTGATGGGGGACACTGATGTGGTCAGTCTGGTACTTCAGAAAGATGGCTTCCCCTTAACTCAGGATGAGGGACAGTGGCACCTTCCATGATGGTGTTCCAAGTCCTCAGAGATCTTCATTTGTTTCTCTCCCTCAGGCTCACTCCTGTTACCCTGGCATAAGACCCAGTATAATGTCTGTCAAGTCTAGAAGGAGCTTGTTAGCAAAACTTAAAATGCAGTTAGTTGGTCAGTTGAACATCTGGTATGGATGTCTGGCACGTTTTTTGATGTTTGCTCCTGCTTTAGATTATAATACTTTTGACCTTGACACTTTCAGTTGGCTTTGTTCAGGGATATCTATGACTTGTGCTCTGGCCACAGACTTCGTCCTCTCTAAAGACTTTGGCTTTGTCCCTGCAGTTTCCTTTGTTCCCTCCCTTTCTTCAGGGTGACTCCTGCTCCTCATCTGCCTCAGCCCAGGGGTCAGCTATGTCTGAGTGCCTCCTGGATGGCCAAGAAGCCCCCCGTGAGGTCACAGTTCCCTTGCCTGACTCCTCTTAGTGTATTTATTACTCCATAGTGAAATTTCCTGTTTCCTGTCTTCTCACAAAACTCTGTTCTGAAGGCAGGATCAGTCACATAATCTGTGCAGCTCAGTACAAAATGAAAATGTAGGTCTCTTATTAAAAAATTAAACATTTCAAACAACAGCAGCAGAGCATTAAACTGAGCTCGGGGCCATGAGGCAATGATGCTTGTAAAGGCAGACTTGCTTATGGGGCAGGAGTCTCTGTTCTGTCCCCAGAACCTGGCCTGGAACCAGGTACCCAGCAGGGATTCAATCACTATTTTTGAGTGGGGAAATATCCAACTAGTTGCTACTCACCCCTATTGCTATCCAATGAAAAGAAGTTGAGATTGTGGACTGCGCAGGTAGCATACTGATGAAGCATAGAAAAGGTGAGTGATGTGGCAGTTATCATAAGACATGTCAATAGGTCTAGCCCCTACTTAATAGACAGATGCTTGGAGAAATAAAAAAAATCAAAACCCAATTATATGCTGTTGACAAGAAACATATCAAAAAACTCAAAGAGAAGATTAAAAATGAAGGAAAGGCCACAGAGCACCAGGTGAACACACAGACAAAAGGAGAACAAGCCAGATAAAATAAATTCAAGAAAAAGCCATTAAATAAGACAGATAGTTGTTTTTCCACCAATAAAGGGAATGACCCATAATGAGGCTTATAATTTGCTGAATCATAAAACTGATATATCTAGAACAGAATCTGGGGGCACCTGGGTGGCTCAGTGGGTTAAAGCCTCTGCCTTTGGCTCAGGTCATGATCCCAGGGTCCTGGGATCGAGCCCCCCATCGGGGTCTCTGCTCACTGGGGAGCCTGCTTCCTCCTCTCACTCTCTCTCCCTGCCTCTCTGCCTACTTGTGATCTCTCTCTGTCAAATAAATAAATAAAATCTAAAAAAAAAAAACAACCAAAAAAACCAGAATCTGTTAGAAAGCCAAGGGACATTTAAAACCTCACAGTGGAGGACTTGCAAAGCTCCCTCTCTCTTTGACAGAGCAAACAGACAAATGTAAATAGCAACAGAGAGAAAGAGAAAGTGATGATTATCATCAGCTTGGGTCAAAAATATACATACAAATAAAAGTTCGTATAAAATGTGGTATCTCTGAAACAGAAAGGGTATATTTCTCTCCCTCAAATGTGACAGGAGGATTCATAAAACCGAATCACATCCCAGACATAAAAAAGACCTCAACAGATCCCCCAGAGTAGATACCATTGAGACAAAATTCTCTGACTTTATAAAGGTAGGCGTTAATAGTAATATATAAACACGAAAATTGAGGCCACTAGCAAATTAGATTATCTATGTACCTCTTCCCCACCAAAAATTCCTCTTAAATAACTTCTGTCGGAAAAGAAATAAAATATCTAATTATGTTGTGGTGTTTTCAGCTGTTCTGTATTCTTTTTTAAAATTTTATTTATTTTTTTATTATGTTATGTTAGTCACCATACAATACATCATTAGTTTTTGATGCAGTGTTCCATATTCATCGTTTGCATATAACACCCAGTGCTCCATGCAATCTGTGCCCTCCTTAATACCCATCACCAGGCTCACCCATTCCCCTCCCTCCCCCCCAAAACCCTCTGTTTGTTTCCTGGAGTCCAAAGTCTCTCATGGTTCGTCTCCCCGTCCAATTTCCCCTCCCTTCCTATTCCTTATGCTCCACAAGTAAGTGAAAGCATATGATAATTGGCTTTCTCTGCTTGATTTATCTCACTCAGCATAATCTCCTCCAATTCTATTCCTGTTAGCGCAAATGGTAGGTATCCACCCTTTCTGATGACTGAGTAAAATTCCATTGTGTATATGGACCACATCTCTATCCATTCATCCGTTGAAGGGCATCTCTGCTCTTCCCACCATTTGGCTATTGTGGACATTGCTGTTATGAACATTGGGGTATATATGCCCCTTATTTTCACTACGTCTGTATCTTTGGGGTAAATATCCAGCAGTGCAATTGCCAGGTCATAGGACAGTTCTATTTTTAACTTTTTGAGGAACCTCCACACTGTTTTCCAAAGTGGCTGTACCACCTTGCATTCCCACCAACAGTGTAAGAGGGTCCCCCTTTTCACATGCAGGTGAGATGGGCCTGGGAGCCTGCTGGGCAGCACACTGTATAATGCAGGCAGGCGGGCTGTCTTAAATTTAGTGGGCTCCCCAAGGCGCCCATGTGCTTCTTGACCCATTAAGAGGACACTGCTTTTGCACTGCAGTTCTTCTAATTTGACCTTCCCAGTTAGCATTGTTCAGGAGTATCTATGGAAGTGTTAAGTAAAGCCATAAAGGAAAGGATGATTAACACAGAAATTAAGGAGTAATGCTTCTGGGGAGAGGAAGAGATGCGATTGTGGAAACGAGTTTTTCCTTATTCCAGATATTATCTTTATTATTCTCCTTTAAATACCACAATCACATATTATACACTTTTTGGTATGTACGACACATTTTGGAGTTAAAAAAAAATAAAAAAAAGAGTAGGAAAACATTCACCACAGTTTAGTGCATGACTCAACTGGGAAGAGCATTTATGCAGACATAACAATGAGACACTGAATCCTGGTGTGGGCTTTCCTGAAAGGTTAGGAGATGGGAAGGGAGGGGAGGGTGGAAGGCTATATCCTCCTGTTCCATGGTGGAAAGAAACAAGGAATGCCTAAAAAAACTGAGCAATTAATGAGGAATGAGGCATACCAGAAAGAGACAGGGAGGACAATTTTATCAAGCAACTAAGTGAGAGAGCAAAGTATTTGCTATAGAGGATTGTGGAGGGAGGCGTAGTAGAAAAGTTGGAAGATTGTGTCTTCTCCAACAAAACTCTTTTAAACCCTGTGCACATACTTTCTTAGTATTAAAAATATAGACTAAATTGCGGCATTGTGGAGAACAAGAAAAAACCTTCAGGATATTTTCTTTCTTTCTTTTTTTTTTTTAGATTTTATTTATTTGACACAGAGAGAGAGATCACAAGTAGGCAGAGAGGCAGGCAGAGAGAGGAGGGGAAGCAGGCTCCCCACTCAGCAGAGAGCCCAAAGCGGGGCTTGATCCCAGGACCCTGAGATCATGACCTGGGCTGAAGGCAGAGGCTTAACACACTGAGCCACCGAGGCACCCCTTCAGGATAGTTTTTTTTTTTAATTTTTATTTTTTATAAACATATTTTTATCCCCAGGGGTACATGTCTGTGAATCGCCAGGTTTACACACTTCACAGCACTAACCATAGCACATACCCTCCCCAGTGTCCATTACCCCACCCCCCTTTCCCGACCCCTGACCCCCAGCAACCCTCAGTTTGTTTTGTGAGATTAAGAGTCACTTATGGTTTGTCTCCCTCCCAATCCTATCTTGTTTCTTTTCTTCTTTTTCTACCCCCCAAGTCCCCCATGTTGCATCTCCACTTCCTCATATCAGGGATATCATATGATAGTTGTCTTTCTCTGATTGATTTATTTCACTAAGCATGATACCCTCTAGTTCCATCCACGTCATTGCGAATGGCAAGATTTCATT